>JAHKKF010504452.1:0-15487 GCA_019740295.1 Labeo calbasu
CTTCTGGGAAACATGTAAGTATCTTCTGTAGGTTTTGAAGGGCAGTACTAAATGAAAAAAAATATGGGCCTCAGTGTAAAAAAATCTTAAAATCATATGGTCATTGTTGGAAAGGGTTGAAATACACAAACACACTGAGAAAAACAAATAATTTGTGGGACCTGAAGGATTTTTCTGAAGAACAGCAGCCAGTTATCTGTTCAGGACAAACAAGGGACTCATGAACAACTATCACAAAAAAAAAAAAAAAAAAAAACACAGCTGTGGATCATTCAGGTAACAACACCGTATTAAGAATCAAGCGTATGTAAACTTTCGAACGGGGTCATTTTTATAAATTCAACTATTATTTTCTCTTGTGGACTATATGAAAATAAAAATTAACATGCATTTTATATGATCCCTCTTATTTAGGTAAAATAATTAACATTTTGCAGATTCTGCAATGTGTATGTAACATTTTGACCTTATATGTATCAGCTTTAATGCACTCATTAAAATAACAAAAGCAGTAAAATGTCAAAAATTCATCATTTAACTTCCAATCTGTGGAAATCAGATAATATATGTAATCATTCATAAATGTGAAAATTGGCTGAGGATTGAACATATAGTTGTAATCTGTCTCAGATGAAAGTAGAAATCTTGTCTTTGTGGCAGTTTTACTGGTGATTAAGGGATAATATCATGGTTAAAAATGGTTGTTGCATCAAAAGCATCATATTTTGTGAGAAAGTGTGACATCCTCAAGCAAAACAGGCTCTATTTTTGGAATCGACAGCCCAAATTTAGTAAGACACAAGCATTTCATACAGCAAATATGATGCAGAAAACTGTAATTGTGCATTTTAGGTGCATATTAAATACCTGGATAAAGCTGTCCATGAGCATTCACATTCATCTCATTGGAGTTGCACAGCTAGTGCAGGAGCCTTGGAAGTACGTGGCTTCTTTGTTCATAGGCCCTCAGTTCCCCAGGTTTATTTTGAGCTAATCATCTGAGGCATAAATGTGATCATTCGATCTGGAGACAGAGGAAAATGACATCATGACAACATGGATTGACTGATGGCACCTGAAGAACACCAGGATCTTTATTGGAAACTATCCAAGGCTGTCAGAAACAGCAAACAGTGAGCAATAGAAATGGTCCTAGAACTACTGTAAGTTCTTGCTTTTGGAATCTTGCAGAAACTAGGAATGTATGTATGTGTAGTTCAGTGAACTCTATTTGGAGGAACTAAGTTAGTGCATACTTCTGAGTAGGGTCTAAAACAGTCCTATAGGAACTACCAGTGACAGTTAGGACCCTTTGATTTCCGCGATGCGGAAAACACGGACCAAATCGCGGAATCTAGCCATAAAGACGGAATTGACTGAATAAGGCAGAATGTCACGGAATTTGTCAAAGTTTGAATGAACTAATCAAAAGCAGGTCATTACACTTAAATCAAACCGCAATATGGACTTGTACCTGTAAATATTATGCTGCAAAAATACCATTTAAATATGAATCCTGCATGTTCTGCGTCTCTGTTTTAATGAATGGAGCAGATGAGCGGTTTTGTTTACTACACACACTGAAGCTGCATTACCCTTGCTGTGATTTCATCGTCTGTCCTCTCAATAAATAAGTACATAAATACATGAACAATATCTGCTGAGAGTCACTTCATGAGCATTTGACCGTTCCATTTTAGGAAAACTGGCGTTACATCATATTCAGTATTCACACAGAAATGTAAAGGTAGACATGGCAACCCGTCAAAATAAAAGTCCGGTTTAACGCAAAGATATTGTGCCAGATATATATTAGTACTATTACTACTAGTAAAATAAAACAAACATTATTTTTTAGGGTATAATCACACAACATTTCTTCCATGTTTTAATTTTAATAGTAAATTCCCCTTTGTTTGCCTTTTTCAGTTTTCTGTGATTAAAAGATAAATTAAATTAATGTTTTATGCCTTCATTTGATAACCAGAACATTTTAAATGCGCAACACAGAATTTCTGAGGGCAAAAAAACCTTTCAAAAGGCTATTTTAAGAATAAATTTGAATAAATTAAGTATGCATTCAAATAATTAGACATGCTAAAATACAGAATTTGATAACAATAAAACGTATGGTGAGAAAAAATAAAACATTTCATAGGGCCCTAAACATGTCATTTTTGTTAAACTTTTATTAAACTGATGTGAAATTGTATGTTTCATGATTTTTATTAAGTAGACATGCTCTTTGAGTAATACAATTTAATTTAACCATTAAAAAGAAGTTGAGAAAAATTAAAAAGGGAAAAAACGGGATTGTGGGAAAAAATAAAATGGATTTCATAGGGCCTAATAAGTGTACGGTGAACAGCCAAATGCATATGAAACACCGGCATTTTTAAAAAGCAGAGTAAAAATTTTAACTCCACGAACGTGGAAAACAGCGATAACGGCATTTAGCTACCTGTTGTCTGCAACGTTTTGTTCATTTCTCCACCTCGATGATAGAGGATACTGCAAGTTGTCATATTATATTTAATTAGATTTTCATGCAAATAGCATAAATTGTGCAAATACATTATCCCGAAATCCACAACACACAAAAATCAGCTCAGATCATGGCAACCTTCATTCACCGGTTATTGACGTTTGGAAATGCCGCAAATAAAGACATCGCTGTCAGCTGCTTCAGAGTTCCTGCTAAGTTCCTTCCTGGTAAAGCATCTACTATATTATAATCAAATATTTGTTGCTTGGAAGAAAATACATGGTTATTTGAATGACCATCAATGGAAAAAGATGCTCTTGGCAGATGGTCCAGTTATGGTATCTAGCAGCAGGGGTTAGCAAGGCCATGCTAACCAGTCTAATCTTATAAAAAGCAAAGCTGTCAAGTTTTAAAAGGCAGTAGAAAATGCTTCCCATATGTTTTGTTGTCGACGTCATCGGTGGCACATCCAATCAAATTCTACAGTATTTTGGCACAGATTGATCTGAGAGTTAGAAGCAGCCAAACAAGGCAGATGCCAACATGGACAGGTTGCGTGACATGCCCTCATCCTTGAAAACCATGAATAAAACTACACAAGGTACAAAAATACAACCCAGACCGTATTAAAAATAGATCACAGCAAGGATAAACATGGTTCGTGTCGAGCACAACTTCTTTTGTGTGGTGAATTACTGGCTGCCAAGAGCAAGAAGCCATTAAAATTCAAGACACATTTAAGAACCAAAATGATCAATTGTCAATTGACTTTAAGCACATTTTTGTTGACTTTTTTGGAGCTGTGCTGGTCTCCACATCTGGGTCCTAAAGCGAAACCCGTGGAGAGCTACTGTTGTATTATGAATTTCTCCATAACATCTCAAAGGTGAGACTGTGGACACACTGCATCAACAATCTGTGATCTGGCCTCAGGCAAAGATCGAGCAGCAGGACAATATGCTCAGCTGAAACCTGTAAAACAATTCTCCGAGACCATCAAAAAAACAAAACGCAGACGTTGTACTGTATGTTGTTTTGAGGGTTTTTCTGACGGGTGATGTTGTTCCATCGGGTTCGGCGCCATTTTCTCGGCTCAGCAAAAACCCCCAGAAAAGTGCTGGGGCTACATCTGCTGCTGTTGGCGGGGGGTGGTGTCGCCACGGCGATGGCTGAGGAAGTGATGCGGGAGCCAACAGAGAAAAATTTTCCATGAGGATGAAGGAATGGAAAAAAGTATTTTTTCATTTCTAAAAAAGGGAGGGAAAGAGATGGCCACACAGGGAACAATTAAGGAAGAGACATATCCACACACTGAAGGGCACTGAAAACACCGCCCACCTGAAATGAAGCATGATAGATATTAGTAACCTTCAGAGAGACACACTCAAAACCCAAAAGTCTTACCAAGTTCTGCCTATATAACAATTAGGGCTGTTAAATAAAGTAAAAGAACTAATCAAAGAAATGTTACTCTTTGTAGTTAATGTGATTCATTCCACATTTTAAATATAGATAATTACACTTAAATATGGGTGTTTCAACATCTGCCACTTTTTAGAATTTAATATGAAGACAATATTTTTAATAGAATATGAGGGTCACATTAAAGCTGTCTTGGAAGCTTTTTACCTTTTCTGTTCATCAAATGGATTTTTATTTATAGATTTAATTGTTTTCCAGTTGTAAAATTACTGGAGAAGTGATCCATATAAAATTAATCGATAATAGATATATATGTGTGTGTGTGTGTGTGTGTGCGTGTGTGTGCGTGTGTGTGAAAATATACATTACTGTTCAAAAGTTTGGGGTCAGTAAAATTCTTTTTTTAATATTGTTTTTACTTAGCAAGAATGTTTTAAAGGGATAGTTAACACAAAAATGAAAATTTTGTCATTAATTACTTACCCTCATGTCATTTCAAAGCCGTAAGACCTTTGTTCATTTTCGGAACACAAATTAAGATATTTTTTATTAAATTCAAGGCACCGAAACGTAGTAACTAGTCCATGTGACATCAGTGGTTCAATAATTTTACGAAGCTATGAGAATTATTTTTGTGCTCAAAGAAAACAAAAATAATGACTTTATTCAACCATTCTTCTCCTCTGCATCACTGTAGGTGCCATTATTGAGAGTACCTCCATAATGCTGATGCCTATAGTGACGTGGAGGAGAAGAATAGTTGAATAAAGTTATTTTTGTTTTCTTTGCCCACAAAAAGTGTACTTGTAACTAAACTAACTCGAAATTACTACTGAACCACTGATATCACATAGACCATTTTACTTACTATTTTTCTGTGCCTTGACCGTGTCAGTTGTGTTGCTGTTTATGCAGTGTCAGAAATAGGGTTGTGCTAACAGACGATAGCATCGTGTATCGAAAATAGTCAAGACGATTTTGAGTATTGGCGATCTCACAGGCTGAACACAGGACGATATGACAATTGAGCATATCGCCCAAAGTCAGAAAGCTCTAGGATTTTATCAAAAATACCTTTATTAAAAATTATATTCTGAAGATGAACAAAGGTCTTATGGGTTTGGAACGACATGAGGGTGAGTAATTAATGACAGAATTTTCATTTTTGGGTGAACTATGCCTTTAAGTGACAGTGAAGACATTTAAAATGTTTGAACTTTCCATTTATCAAATAATCTTGAACAAAATCTGCCATGGTTCGCACAAAATATCAAGCAGCAAAACAGCAAAAGCAGTGGTTTCATGTTTTATGAAGAATCATGTGACACCAGGGTTGCCAGATTTTCACAACAAATCGAACCCCTTGCTACTCAAAACTAGCCCAATTGCACTTCTAGGCCACCGTTCCCGGGGATAATAATTAAAAACAACCCGCGGCAACAGTAGCCCAATTCCGCGGGCAAAACTGTGACACTGAAGACTGGAGAAATAACCGTTGAAAATTCTGGTTTGCATCATGCATATACAAACAGAAAACAGATATTTTTGGTTGTAATGATATTTTAAAAACACTACTGTTTTTAGTTTTAATCAAATATTTATAACCCCTGATATCACATGGACTATTTTATCAATGTCCTTACTAACTTTCTGGGCACTGAACATGTCTTGGAGGGTCAAAAGCTGTCAGATCTCATCAAAAATATCTTATTTTGTCTTCCAAAGATGAACAAAGGTCTTAAAGGTTTGGAACGACATGAGGGTGAATAATTAATGACAGAATTTTCATTTTTGGGTGAACTATCTTTAGGCTAATTAACTAAAAACAGTAGTACTACTTTTGAATATCATTACAACCAAAAATATCTAACTTTCTGGACACTGAACATGTCTTGGAGGGTCAAAAGCTGTCAGATTTCATCAAAGAATATCTTATTTTGTGTTCCAAAGATGAACAAAGGTCTTACAGGTTTAGAACAACATGAGGGTTCAGTAATTAATGGGAGAATTCTCATTTTTGGGTGAACTAAAGAACACCAAAAACATTTTAAAAATCTTACTGACCACAAACATTTGAATGATAGTTTATGTATATTAAAAAAAACAACAAAAAAAAAAACATTAAATAATCTCATAAATTAATACGTTACCTCCGATAGTTCTAATAACAATATAAAAAAAACAAAAATAAATAAAGACCCATCTGTCCAGGCATACTTACACATACTTACCTAAGTTTTCATTTCCACCTATACAGTGACTCATGCCCACTGTGTGTAATTCACAGATTAGATGGTACTGTGCGTGCTTGAAGTGGTTTCAGACCCAGATAGATCTTAGACTGTGAAGCCTGGGGATCTAAGTGGTCTATATGGTTGTAAAATCAACCCTACAGCATCAATTACACTGATGAAACTCATTAGGGGTGTTGATTCTCCTCACAGGAACCTTAGAAAAAAAGCGCTGCGCGTTTTTGAGGGGTAGCGAGAGAAAAACGGCATGGAAGACGTGGATATAAAACCGGGGGGAGGGGTGCTTAAATATGTCACCTAATTAAAAAGAGTTGCTCGGAAATCAAGCCGTAGAGCTGCTGTATTGTGCTGCAGGAGTGTGTGGAGATTACTGGATGATTTACAACAGAACTGTGAAGCCTGCAAGACTAAATATTTAATTCCGTTTAAAAAAAAAAGGAAAAGGAGAGCGTGTCAAACAAAAAGTCAAAGAGGACGAATTTTGATCTAGAGTTACGTTGCTTCATGTTTTTTTACGGTTTAAACAATTAACTCTGATCAACCGCCTCAGGACAAGGCTAGAAATGGACCCGCTTGGCACCTGTATGTCCCTGCGGGCACATTAACGCGGTTGTGATGAAGCTACTGTCAAACATCAGAACTTAACTCGATAACCCCAAATCAACAGGAGGCTGCTTCCCGCTGCCTTCTGCTGCAATATTCAGACTCTGTGTACAGATACACAAAAGCGGAGGGAGATAGAGCGATGAAAACAAGAAAAAAAGACAGAGAGAATCCCTACTGTACACAAGCGTAAAACCCCAGACTTATATCTCTTGCCCTTTCATGCAATAGCATCACCTCAGCCTTGTGTTCTTCCACCTCCCCATCTCTCTCTCTCTCTGGCCTGGGGCGAGAGTGTTCGCGGTGTGTAAACGGCCAGTGTTCGTCGACGCCTCATTGCCGCCCATGTTAAAGCAATAAATACCTGCCACCTACACAGCCCCTGCAACATACGCAGGATCACTCGCTGCGTCGAGCGCCCTGTGCACATCAGTCAGTCTAAATCCAGAGTAACAGCTCAACTCTGACCACATCCAGAGACTTCACCGCACTGGGATTATATCCAGCTTAGTTCCCCTCTTTTATACTACATCCCGAAATTCAGCTGTCTGTAGACTTTGCTCTGTCCTGACGCTCTGGGTAGACAGAGAAGAGCAAAAAGAATTTGTGATTTGTGTTATGAGCAAAAAATATCAGGAGATTCTCTTTTGAGTATGTGGTTTCGAACCAGACTGTTACAGACTTTGTGATATTGTTGTATTACACGTTCAATCAATATTAAATGAATGTTGGATTAAAAATGGATTAAACACACCTTATAGTGAAACAGTATTCGCGACCCATTTTATATCTGTAATGTGACGCCATTCGGAGTCAAACAGAATATTCAATGAGGAAAAAAATGTAGGGTGGGATTTGATTAAAGGGGACGTTCTATATCATAACAGAGCCAGACCTGGATGTGATTTAGCAAAAATGCCTATTTGGCTATTGGTTGACCATTTTACAGGCTTGGTCCGATTTGTTTTATAAATCAGTCAATGATCAGATTGCAGCAGTTTTATTTTAGTAATATTTAAATAAGGTTTATTGTATGTTTAGGTTAATTTTTATGTGATTTTATCATTTATATTAGCTCTTGCTTTGAAACATTTTTATTTACCTTTAGTTTTAATTATCTTTTAATTATCGTTATTTAAAAAAAAATGTCCTGGCTCTTCCAAGCTTTATAATGGCAGTGAATGGGCGCTGAGATTTTGAAGTCCAATAAAGTGCATACATCCATCATAAAAAGTGCTCCACACAGCTCCAGGGGAACAATAAAGTCCATCTGAAGTGAATCGATGCGTTTGTGTAAGGAAAATTTTTCTTTTCTGCATTCGTCACTACTCACTGGGGCTATTCACTTGCTGGCCCGCCAATCATCTTCATCTGGCCCGAGGGAAGAGTATGCACATGTCGAATTGTGTTTGCACTAATTAGTTTGTCCACAAGGTTGCACCACTGGCCCGGGCCATCCGAAAAAAAAGGAAGAGACGCAACAACAACAATCTCCCGGAGCCCGCAACATCGGCAGCGTTGACAAACGCTTGTGTGAGGGAGTTATGATGGGCGCTATTTAAATGGGTTCCTATGGAGACCAGAAAAGTATCCAATCAGAAGTTAGAATTCGTAATGGCAGCGCTCATCGTTTACTCAGGAAAAAGGTCTATAGTTTGAAAGTCTGCGCGTTCGGCTGTACGCATACGCTGAGGCGATTCAGACGGTGCGCCAGTAGAGCTTCGATGGATAAAAACACACACAATTATGTCTAAATGCGTGATTTTGGTGAGTTACCTTGTAAACATAGTCTTAAATGAGTAATAAAGTCCTAAATGACCTTAAAGATTTGGGAGAAAATCAGATATGAGTCAGATCCGTGTCATGTGTGTCAGGTTTTAAAAAGACAGTGCTGGTTTTAAAGCAAAACCTGCTGTAGTCTGTCATTGATGGAAATCAAATGAAAAAAAAAGGCATTGATTTGCTTCAGAAAGCCTTTATTAAACCTCCTGGAGCTGCGTGGAGCACTTTTTATGAGGAATGGATGCACTTTATTGGATTTCAAAATTTCACCAGCCATTCACTGTTTGATAAAATAAAGTTTGTAAGAGCCAGGGCATTCTTTTAATATAACTCTGATCGTATTTGGCTGAAAGATGAAAGTCATACACACCTAGAATAGCTTGAGGGTAAGTAAATAATGGGGTAATTTTCATTTTTGGGGTAAACTATCTCTTTAAACTTTTATTTCAGTTAGTCTCCAAGGCAATATTTCAAATTTTTGCTTACATTTAAGTTTGCATTTTTAAGCTAATATTTACATTTTAGCTTAATTTCAATTAATAAACATTTTTTTTTAAACAATAACAACACTATGTTACTGTGGTTAAAAGAATAGTTTACCTGAAAATGTAAATTTGCTGAAAATGTCATCTAAGATCTGTATGAGGTTTTTTTTTTTTTTTTTGAGAAATTTAGCATTACATCATTTGGTCACCAATGGATCCTCGGCACTGAATGGGTGCCATCAGAATAAAGGTCCAAACATCTGGGAGAAACTGACTTCAGTCCATCAATTAACATCTTGTGAAGCAAAGAGCTGTGTGTTTGTAAAAAACAAATCCATCATTAAGGCATTTTAATTTTAAACCATTGCTTTTGATCAAAACACCAGTCAATAATGCATAATTACGGTTCCTTCAGTGAAAAACCACCCCGTCGTCCTCTTACATCAAAATCCACCAACATTGTTTACAACGGTTTTAGACTGTTTTCTTCCCTGATACACTGCAGAAAGCAATGTTGGATATAGGACTCGTATTTTAGCTGAAAGCAACAGTTTGAAGTTAAAAACATCCTAATATTGAATTTGTTTCTTACACACATGCAGCTTTTCACTTCACAAGACATTAATTAATGGACTCATGTGGATTAATTATTGTGTATTACTATGATGTTTTTATCAGCTGTTTGGACTCTCATTCTGACGGCACCCATTCACTGCAGAGGATCAATTGATAAGCAAGTGATGCTCAGTTTCTCAAAATCTGCTTCAGAAGAAACTCATCTTGGATGGTCTGAGAGTGAGTACATTTTCAGCAAATTTTCATTTTGTGTTCATTTTTGTTTCTTCAGCTTACTGAAGAAAGATTTTCATAAAAAAAAAATTCTGATCCACATACAAAGCTATTGTATGACTTCAGAGGACTTGAAATATAGCACATGAGTCATACTGGCCACATTAATGATACTTTTATGGTGCTTTTGCATTCTTTTGGCAAGCCTCTGTTCACTGTAATTGCATAGAAAAGTCAGATAAGTACATTATTTATTTGCTTGTGTTGCATAGAAAGAAAGCCATGATGGTTTGGAATGATGTAAATGATGACAGAATTTGTAATATTCCTAAAATGCTATAACACACATCCAAATGTACACTTTAATGCATGAGCTTAACTAAATGTCTTTGTGTGTGTGTGTGTGTGGTAGCTCTCTTACCTGATATAACATCCACAGAGGCCAGATGTTTGTATTAAGGCCAAACACACTGTGCATACTGTAAATCACTGGATCACACAGCAATTGAAAATCCTCCGTATAGTCACCAGGCAAGACACGCGACAGGATAACCTGCGCTAAAGATAACAGACATATTTAAAACACAGTCTGCTTCCACTGTCTGTTTAGATTCATCTGAACGATTTGAATAACTGTAGGTTTGCTTTTTCTTTTTTCTATTAGAAATTCAAACTTAACTTGTTTTGTGCTTAATACACACATCCACAAACAGCTGCGCGTAATTGTAAAAATGTGTTTTTTCAACGCTCTGTTTCCTTTATTGCTTGCTGATTTGTGGGGCAATTTTCAATGCAGTAGATTTGAGTGTTGACACACATGATGTATGAGGAAGTGCAATGTTGCCCCGCTCTGCGCCGCTAAAAAGATGCTTTAGTCTCTGTGGGAAAAAGGGGAAATGAAAATAGGAAACGTGTTTGTAACTACATTATCAAGAGGCTCAGAAATCAACACTCATTCATCAGTGTCCCTATGGAAACAAAGTGTCATACATCGTAAAACATGATAGGAAGGCACTGTAAATTTATAATAAAAAGTGCTTTTTAAAATGGTGTGCACAAGTACAGTAGCTGGAATACAATGTTGAGTAAATGAATAATGAAGACTAAAGAACATGAAGTGAAGTTCAAGGGTTCACGCTGAAAATCTGGAGCTTCAAATCTCATTTAAAGCTGGGGAAAAAAAGCACACAGGCTGTTTAAAAAATTCTCAAATCATGCTGGAAAACATGATCGTCAAGCTTTGTTCATGTCAGCTTGAGTGTTGCTGTCATTAAAGGAAAAGGGGACAAAAGGAAAGTCTACGGTTTCATTAAATAAATGTCAATCGATTGTTATGCTGATGAAATAATTTTTAATTGAAATATATATAAATGCAAAACAGAAGCATTTTTTTTCAAGTGGAGCTTTGAATCTCACTGTATATGCTTTATATGAAATTACTATGTTATATTTTAAACAAAATAGTAAAAACAAAAGCAAATTAATAAAAAAAATGACAGGGATAGCGTTAAAAAAAATAAGATCAAAAATGAAATAAATATGGAAATATTTATCTACAACAATTTTAAAAGCTGACGCCAAACTGACAAGACATTTTTTCAAAATAAACACCTTCCTGTGTCAGGTGGCTTTGTCCTCACACCTGCTGAGATCTCAACACCTGGTTCTCCCTGCGTTCTGCGGCTGTGGAAAATCGTTGTAGTTTCTGAGGGAGGAATAAGTGTTCATTTACAGCAGTGTGCAGCCCACTGACCAAATCTCTCATTACAAAAAGCGAGCGATTAGGAAGTTCACCCGCAGGGGACTGAAGCAGAACACATTCACAGAGAGGAAGCAGTAGGCTTTCAAATTAGCCTGCAGTAGCAAACAAGAACCTGTGTTAGTTAACAACAGCACACAATATTGTACAACTGTGACCATGAATCACACAGAAACATTTTTTTTAACCCTTATAAAACAAGCTGTATGTTCTTATGAGATGGTAAAACTATAGTACATTTTATACCATGGTATTGAATGATTGCCATAATCACGTACCATGGTATTCAATGGTATGTCAGTTTACTTTGGATTACACAACTGATACAATTTCCAAAAAACTTTTTTTTTTTTTTACAAATGTATACAAATACCATATTTATGTATCAAAGCATGTACTGAACACAATACTACAAGGTACATCAAAGAATACCATGGTTACATATAGAAAAAACATGGTAATGCTCTATAATATGTGGTACCATATCTGGAAAAAAAAATCTAAGGAGAAGGCTTGTAACATTTGTCAAGTGTATTGAGTAGGAAGTATATTTTTGTAAAATAACCCTTTTCTTTAAATTATTGACTTATTATTTTTGAATTATTGATATTTAGAGGAGCAGACTCTGTAGCAGTTAGTCTACACTGTCTTGCTTGCATCTCTTTGAAAATTGACCCCAGAACATCCTGCATTCACAATCTCTCCGGTCAGGACACTGATTCCCTTTACCAGCTCCTCTTCATTCAGGATCCTGTAGTATAAATAGGAGCTCCAGAAATAAGCATCAGTTCTCCCAGGGAGGTCTCCGGAGATGGACTCATGGATGGCCAGGTTCCCAACCAGCCGCTCAAATTTCCAAAAAGGCCACATACACACACACCGAATCCTATAAATGAGGGAGAACTGATAAGTTCAAACAAAATAAGCAATTAGATTGAATTGAGAGCAAACTTTGCTGAAGTCCTGTGGATATTTGTGAATCCTGGAATATTATATATACAGTACATTAAAATAGGCCAAATGTTTTTATTAAGAAAATCTTCAAACTTTAGTGGACACGAAACACCCCAAATTTATCTAAATGCAGTAGTTTAAAAAACACACATTATGTTTATCTGGTTCATACAGTCCTTTGTTCATTTTATAAAATGACGTTTGAAAGTCACTGGCAGAGTATTTACATTTGTTTAATTAGTAGGCTGTTTTAATGAGAGCTTCTGATTAAATAGTTGCTGTATTTATTAAAATGAGCGACAAATCGATGAAAAAAAATTGTTATTAGGCTATTATTATTATTTGAGATATTTGAAAAAGAAAAATCGACCATTAGACGATCATCTAGTACCGTCAATCATAGGGCGCCATCTTTGGGACAACAATTTAGCCTACCAAGCGAATTAACATATTCAAGTATATTATGTCAAACAAAGTGTGCCCGATGCAACATCTCTGACGCCAAGATTACCGTACCTGAAAACGACAGTGACAACAGTTTAGCGATCCAAACCCTGTGTTTACAATCAGAACTATCAAAAATGAATCACTCCACTGAGTCGACTCTTTTCAGTAAATCGAACACACAGGTAAGCAAAGCGCTTTGAATCGGTTCGCTGTTCATTCAGAGTCATTCGGACACTCCATACGACAGTAAAACGCCGTATTTTAAAAGAAAGACAAAAACTGGATATGTACCTACAGTTAACTGAAACAGAACTTAATAAAAACAGCGTACATCGATGAAGAAGATCTTAAACAGCGTGCACACGAAGCTTGTTGACAGAAGGTAAACATATTTATCAATACCACCCTGTTGAAAAAAAAACAAAGCATATGCTGGTTAGGTAAGGTTTCATGCTGGGATGCTGGTTTTAGCGGGTCCTTAGCTGGTTTATGCTGGTCCTTTGCTGGTCCTTAGCTGGTTTAAGCTGGTCCTGGACCAGCACATGACCAGCTAAGGACCAGCATAAACCAGCAAAGGACTAGCATAAACCAGCTAAAACAAGCATCCCAGCATCAAACCCTACCTAACCAGCATATGCTTGTTTTTTTTAACAGGGCAAACAATAGACTCATATAGACTCAAAAACTTACAGTACATAAACTTACTACTTACTACTTTACTTTGTTTTTGGACAAACCAAATAGACTTACATGTAACTTAAACACTGCAGTAACAAAACCAGTCTTAAGTAGCACTGGTATATTTGTAGCAAAAGCCAAAAATACATCGTATGGGACAAAATGATATATTTTTCTTTTATGCCAAAAATCATTAGGATATTAAGTAAAGATAATTTAAATAATAAAAATAAATAATGTAAATTTCCTACCGTAATTGTATCAAAATTTCATTTTTGATTAGTAATATGCATTCCTAAGAACTTAATTTGGACAACTTTAAAGGGCGATTTTCTTTTTTTCTTTTTTTTTTTTTTTTTTTGCAAACCATACATCAATGGAAAGCTTGTTTATTCAGCTTTTGTATGATGATGTATAAATCTCAGTTTCAAAAAATGTACCCTTATGACTGGTTTTGTGGTCCAGGGTCACACATACATACACACACACACACACACACACATTTATATATCCTGTTCATGTTCATGCCTATTTATGAATATATTCAAAACTGTGCACATTTTTCCAGTTTAATTTAGATTTGATTTGATGGGGGTGGGAAGCATAATCTACTTTAATGTATTTTTCAGTTAATTGTACAGGCCTGTAATATAATTCAGTACAATATGTCCAGGTCTGTGACTCTCAATTATCATCTCTATTTGCAAGAACATTCAGTATGTGTTCACATAACACTTCAGCCCTGTTTAGAGCGACAATTCCTGTCTATTCAAAGCTTTTAGTCACCAGACTCTAACCCCATCCTGAACAAAAACGCTGAAGTGAGCAATAGATTCATTGTTTCACTGAGCTGGACAAGCTGAAATGATTTCAATGAATGTTGCCTGTTTGAAATGCTCACTTGTTTTATGCTGTCCCCGCAGGGCGCATGCAGCAATAAAAACATACATCAAGGAGAGAAAGCCGTTTGCTTTCTGCTCGTTCCCAAATTAAAAGAGAATTGAGTACGATTGGGGACAGTCATGCAAAAACAACCTGCCAAACAGATGCGATGACGCCTCCCGCTCTGATAATGGCTCTGCTGTGCAAAACAGTTTATTTTAATGGAGCCTGAAGAGGGTTTGATGTATGTAAAGACAGAATGATTACACTGACGTCACTTCATATTGATCTCAATTTATAAACACACATGCATGCATCAAAAGCAGGGTTTGGGGGGTGCCATCGATTAAGTATAACAACCAATAAATGATTGTGGATAGAATATGGTAGCTACGACTAAATTAATATATCATTCTAGTGATTCTACCCTTCTCGCTCTGCATCATAAACTTTGCCGTTGTCATGACAATCAGTTCATGTCTTTTTCAAGCATGTTGTACATACTGTAGTTCCACATAATTGTGATTTCTCTGTAAGTACATTTATGCTGCTAAAAATGTGTGTAAAACCATATTTTGATGTAAATAGGGTGCAAAATGAATGCAAATGCTAGTAAAATTTGACAGTGGTAATATAATTACATTAACTGGTAATTTGACTGGTAATTTTATTAGAAACATCACTGAAAAAAATGATGTAGAATTATTTCTCATTCAGAAATTGCTATTGAAGTTCACAAAATAATTTCAACAATTTTAAAGAAATTGCAAATAACACATTAAATTAAATGTGAAAAGATTTTCTTGTAAGACGTACTCTATTCTTAGTTTTATTTACAACCTCAAAATTATTTTTACAGTGTATTAGAATTTTTATAGTTTATTTACAGTAAAAAGTTTAAGGGGTTTCATGTTTTTTTGTTTCAATTTATGTAAATTACCTGAGCAGA
>JAHKKF010504453.1:0-15515 GCA_019740295.1 Labeo calbasu
CTTCTGGGAAACATGTAAGTATCTTCTGTAGGTTTTGAAGGGCAGTACTAAATGAAAAAAAATATGGGCCTCAGTGTAAAAAAATCTTAAAATCATATGGTCATTGTTGGAAAGGGTTGAAATACACAAACACACTGAGAAAAACAAATAATTTGTGGGACCTGAAGGATTTTTCTGAAGAACAGCAGCCAGTTATCTGTTCAGGACAAACAAGGGACTCATGAACAACTATCACAAAAAAAAAAAAAAAAAAAAACACAGCTGTGGATCATTCAGGTAACAACACCGTATTAAGAATCAAGCGTATGTAAACTTTCGAACGGGGTCATTTTTATAAATTCAACTATTATTTTCTCTTGTGGACTATATGAAAATAAAAATTAACATGCATTTTATATGATCCCTCTTATTTAGGTAAAATAATTAACATTTTGCAGATTCTGCAATGTGTATGTAACATTTTGACCTTATATGTATCAGCTTTAATGCACTCATTAAAATAACAAAAGCAGTAAAATGTCAAAAATTCATCATTTAACTTCCAATCTGTGGAAATCAGATAATATATGTAATCATTCATAAATGTGAAAATTGGCTGAGGATTGAACATATAGTTGTAATCTGTCTCAGATGAAAGTAGAAATCTTGTCTTTGTGGCAGTTTTACTGGTGATTAAGGGATAATATCATGGTTAAAAATGGTTGTTGCATCAAAAGCATCATATTTTGTGAGAAAGTGTGACATCCTCAAGCAAAACAGGCTCTATTTTTGGAATCGACAGCCCAAATTTAGTAAGACACAAGCATTTCATACAGCAAATATGATGCAGAAAACTGTAATTGTGCATTTTAGGTGCATATTAAATACCTGGATAAAGCTGTCCATGAGCATTCACATTCATCTCATTGGAGTTGCACAGCTAGTGCAGGAGCCTTGGAAGTACGTGGCTTCTTTGTTCATAGGCCCTCAGTTCCCCAGGTTTATTTTGAGCTAATCATCTGAGGCATAAATGTGATCATTCGATCTGGAGACAGAGGAAAATGACATCATGACAACATGGATTGACTGATGGCACCTGAAGAACACCAGGATCTTTATTGGAAACTATCCAAGGCTGTCAGAAACAGCAAACAGTGAGCAATAGAAATGGTCCTAGAACTACTGTAAGTTCTTGCTTTTGGAATCTTGCAGAAACTAGGAATGTATGTATGTGTAGTTCAGTGAACTCTATTTGGAGGAACTAAGTTAGTGCATACTTCTGAGTAGGGTCTAAAACAGTCCTATAGGAACTACCAGTGACAGTTAGGACCCTTTGATTTCCGCGATGCGGAAAACACGGACCAAATCGCGGAATCTAGCCATAAAGACGGAATTGACTGAATAAGGCAGAATGTCACGGAATTTGTCAAAGTTTGAATGAACTAATCAAAAGCAGGTCATTACACTTAAATCAAACCGCAATATGGACTTGTACCTGTAAATATTATGCTGCAAAAATACCATTTAAATATGAATCCTGCATGTTCTGCGTCTCTGTTTTAATGAATGGAGCAGATGAGCGGTTTTGTTTACTACACACACTGAAGCTGCATTACCCTTGCTGTGATTTCATCGTCTGTCCTCTCAATAAATAAGTACATAAATACATGAACAATATCTGCTGAGAGTCACTTCATGAGCATTTGACCGTTCCATTTTAGGAAAACTGGCGTTACATCATATTCAGTATTCACACAGAAATGTAAAGGTAGACATGGCAACCCGTCAAAATAAAAGTCCGGTTTAACGCAAAGATATTGTGCCAGATATATATTAGTACTATTACTACTAGTAAAATAAAACAAACATTATTTTTTAGGGTATAATCACACAACATTTCTTCCATGTTTTAATTTTAATAGTAAATTCCCCTTTGTTTGCCTTTTTCAGTTTTCTGTGATTAAAAGATAAATTAAATTAATGTTTTATGCCTTCATTTGATAACCAGAACATTTTAAATGCGCAACACAGAATTTCTGAGGGCAAAAAAACCTTTCAAAAGGCTATTTTAAGAATAAATTTGAATAAATTAAGTATGCATTCAAATAATTAGACATGCTAAAATACAGAATTTGATAACAATAAAACGTATGGTGAGAAAAAATAAAACATTTCATAGGGCCCTAAACATGTCATTTTTGTTAAACTTTTATTAAACTGATGTGAAATTGTATGTTTCATGATTTTTATTAAGTAGACATGCTCTTTGAGTAATACAATTTAATTTAACCATTAAAAAGAAGTTGAGAAAAATTAAAAAGGGAAAAAACGGGATTGTGGGAAAAAATAAAATGGATTTCATAGGGCCTAATAAGTGTACGGTGAACAGCCAAATGCATATGAAACACCGGCATTTTTAAAAAGCAGAGTAAAAATTTTAACTCCACGAACGTGGAAAACAGCGATAACGGCATTTAGCTACCTGTTGTCTGCAACGTTTTGTTCATTTCTCCACCTCGATGATAGAGGATACTGCAAGTTGTCATATTATATTTAATTAGATTTTCATGCAAATAGCATAAATTGTGCAAATACATTATCCCGAAATCCACAACACACAAAAATCAGCTCAGATCATGGCAACCTTCATTCACCGGTTATTGACGTTTGGAAATGCCGCAAATAAAGACATCGCTGTCAGCTGCTTCAGAGTTCCTGCTAAGTTCCTTCCTGGTAAAGCATCTACTATATTATAATCAAATATTTGTTGCTTGGAAGAAAATACATGGTTATTTGAATGACCATCAATGGAAAAAGATGCTCTTGGCAGATGGTCCAGTTATGGTATCTAGCAGCAGGGGTTAGCAAGGCCATGCTAACCAGTCTAATCTTATAAAAAGCAAAGCTGTCAAGTTTTAAAAGGCAGTAGAAAATGCTTCCCATATGTTTTGTTGTCGACGTCATCGGTGGCACATCCAATCAAATTCTACAGTATTTTGGCACAGATTGATCTGAGAGTTAGAAGCAGCCAAACAAGGCAGATGCCAACATGGACAGGTTGCGTGACATGCCCTCATCCTTGAAAACCATGAATAAAACTACACAAGGTACAAAAATACAACCCAGACCGTATTAAAAATAGATCACAGCAAGGATAAACATGGTTCGTGTCGAGCACAACTTCTTTTGTGTGGTGAATTACTGGCTGCCAAGAGCAAGAAGCCATTAAAATTCAAGACACATTTAAGAACCAAAATGATCAATTGTCAATTGACTTTAAGCACATTTTTGTTGACTTTTTTGGAGCTGTGCTGGTCTCCACATCTGGGTCCTAAAGCGAAACCCGTGGAGAGCTACTGTTGTATTATGAATTTCTCCATAACATCTCAAAGGTGAGACTGTGGACACACTGCATCAACAATCTGTGATCTGGCCTCAGGCAAAGATCGAGCAGCAGGACAATATGCTCAGCTGAAACCTGTAAAACAATTCTCCGAGACCATCAAAAAAACAAAACGCAGACGTTGTACTGTATGTTGTTTTGAGGGTTTTTCTGACGGGTGATGTTGTTCCATCGGGTTCGGCGCCATTTTCTCGGCTCAGCAAAAACCCCCAGAAAAGTGCTGGGGCTACATCTGCTGCTGTTGGCGGGGGGTGGTGTCGCCACGGCGATGGCTGAGGAAGTGATGCGGGAGCCAACAGAGAAAAATTTTCCATGAGGATGAAGGAATGGAAAAAAGTATTTTTTCATTTCTAAAAAAGGGAGGGAAAGAGATGGCCACACAGGGAACAATTAAGGAAGAGACATATCCACACACTGAAGGGCACTGAAAACACCGCCCACCTGAAATGAAGCATGATAGATATTAGTAACCTTCAGAGAGACACACTCAAAACCCAAAAGTCTTACCAAGTTCTGCCTATATAACAATTAGGGCTGTTAAATAAAGTAAAAGAACTAATCAAAGAAATGTTACTCTTTGTAGTTAATGTGATTCATTCCACATTTTAAATATAGATAATTACACTTAAATATGGGTGTTTCAACATCTGCCACTTTTTAGAATTTAATATGAAGACAATATTTTTAATAGAATATGAGGGTCACATTAAAGCTGTCTTGGAAGCTTTTTACCTTTTCTGTTCATCAAATGGATTTTTATTTATAGATTTAATTGTTTTCCAGTTGTAAAATTACTGGAGAAGTGATCCATATAAAATTAATCGATAATAGATATATATGTGTGTGTGTGTGTGTGTGTGCGTGTGTGTGCGTGTGTGTGAAAATATACATTACTGTTCAAAAGTTTGGGGTCAGTAAAATTCTTTTTTTAATATTGTTTTTACTTAGCAAGAATGTTTTAAAGGGATAGTTAACACAAAAATGAAAATTTTGTCATTAATTACTTACCCTCATGTCATTTCAAAGCCGTAAGACCTTTGTTCATTTTCGGAACACAAATTAAGATATTTTTTATTAAATTCAAGGCACCGAAACGTAGTAACTAGTCCATGTGACATCAGTGGTTCAATAATTTTACGAAGCTATGAGAATTATTTTTGTGCTCAAAGAAAACAAAAATAATGACTTTATTCAACCATTCTTCTCCTCTGCATCACTGTAGGTGCCATTATTGAGAGTACCTCCATAATGCTGATGCCTATAGTGACGTGGAGGAGAAGAATAGTTGAATAAAGTTATTTTTGTTTTCTTTGCCCACAAAAAGTGTACTTGTAACTAAACTAACTCGAAATTACTACTGAACCACTGATATCACATAGACCATTTTACTTACTATTTTTCTGTGCCTTGACCGTGTCAGTTGTGTTGCTGTTTATGCAGTGTCAGAAATAGGGTTGTGCTAACAGACGATAGCATCGTGTATCGAAAATAGTCAAGACGATTTTGAGTATTGGCGATCTCACAGGCTGAACACAGGACGATATGACAATTGAGCATATCGCCCAAAGTCAGAAAGCTCTAGGATTTTATCAAAAATACCTTTATTAAAAATTATATTCTGAAGATGAACAAAGGTCTTATGGGTTTGGAACGACATGAGGGTGAGTAATTAATGACAGAATTTTCATTTTTGGGTGAACTATGCCTTTAAGTGACAGTGAAGACATTTAAAATGTTTGAACTTTCCATTTATCAAATAATCTTGAACAAAATCTGCCATGGTTCGCACAAAATATCAAGCAGCAAAACAGCAAAAGCAGTGGTTTCATGTTTTATGAAGAATCATGTGACACCAGGGTTGCCAGATTTTCACAACAAATCGAACCCCTTGCTACTCAAAACTAGCCCAATTGCACTTCTAGGCCACCGTTCCCGGGGATAATAATTAAAAACAACCCGCGGCAACAGTAGCCCAATTCCGCGGGCAAAACTGTGACACTGAAGACTGGAGAAATAACCGTTGAAAATTCTGGTTTGCATCATGCATATACAAACAGAAAACAGATATTTTTGGTTGTAATGATATTTTAAAAACACTACTGTTTTTAGTTTTAATCAAATATTTATAACCCCTGATATCACATGGACTATTTTATCAATGTCCTTACTAACTTTCTGGGCACTGAACATGTCTTGGAGGGTCAAAAGCTGTCAGATCTCATCAAAAATATCTTATTTTGTCTTCCAAAGATGAACAAAGGTCTTAAAGGTTTGGAACGACATGAGGGTGAATAATTAATGACAGAATTTTCATTTTTGGGTGAACTATCTTTAGGCTAATTAACTAAAAACAGTAGTACTACTTTTGAATATCATTACAACCAAAAATATCTAACTTTCTGGACACTGAACATGTCTTGGAGGGTCAAAAGCTGTCAGATTTCATCAAAGAATATCTTATTTTGTGTTCCAAAGATGAACAAAGGTCTTACAGGTTTAGAACAACATGAGGGTTCAGTAATTAATGGGAGAATTCTCATTTTTGGGTGAACTAAAGAACACCAAAAACATTTTAAAAATCTTACTGACCACAAACATTTGAATGATAGTTTATGTATATTAAAAAAAACAACAAAAAAAAAAACATTAAATAATCTCATAAATTAATACGTTACCTCCGATAGTTCTAATAACAATATAAAAAAAACAAAAATAAATAAAGACCCATCTGTCCAGGCATACTTACACATACTTACCTAAGTTTTCATTTCCACCTATACAGTGACTCATGCCCACTGTGTGTAATTCACAGATTAGATGGTACTGTGCGTGCTTGAAGTGGTTTCAGACCCAGATAGATCTTAGACTGTGAAGCCTGGGGATCTAAGTGGTCTATATGGTTGTAAAATCAACCCTACAGCATCAATTACACTGATGAAACTCATTAGGGGTGTTGATTCTCCTCACAGGAACCTTAGAAAAAAAGCGCTGCGCGTTTTTGAGGGGTAGCGAGAGAAAAACGGCATGGAAGACGTGGATATAAAACCGGGGGGAGGGGTGCTTAAATATGTCACCTAATTAAAAAGAGTTGCTCGGAAATCAAGCCGTAGAGCTGCTGTATTGTGCTGCAGGAGTGTGTGGAGATTACTGGATGATTTACAACAGAACTGTGAAGCCTGCAAGACTAAATATTTAATTCCGTTTAAAAAAAAAAGGAAAAGGAGAGCGTGTCAAACAAAAAGTCAAAGAGGACGAATTTTGATCTAGAGTTACGTTGCTTCATGTTTTTTTACGGTTTAAACAATTAACTCTGATCAACCGCCTCAGGACAAGGCTAGAAATGGACCCGCTTGGCACCTGTATGTCCCTGCGGGCACATTAACGCGGTTGTGATGAAGCTACTGTCAAACATCAGAACTTAACTCGATAACCCCAAATCAACAGGAGGCTGCTTCCCGCTGCCTTCTGCTGCAATATTCAGACTCTGTGTACAGATACACAAAAGCGGAGGGAGATAGAGCGATGAAAACAAGAAAAAAAGACAGAGAGAATCCCTACTGTACACAAGCGTAAAACCCCAGACTTATATCTCTTGCCCTTTCATGCAATAGCATCACCTCAGCCTTGTGTTCTTCCACCTCCCCATCTCTCTCTCTCTCTGGCCTGGGGCGAGAGTGTTCGCGGTGTGTAAACGGCCAGTGTTCGTCGACGCCTCATTGCCGCCCATGTTAAAGCAATAAATACCTGCCACCTACACAGCCCCTGCAACATACGCAGGATCACTCGCTGCGTCGAGCGCCCTGTGCACATCAGTCAGTCTAAATCCAGAGTAACAGCTCAACTCTGACCACATCCAGAGACTTCACCGCACTGGGATTATATCCAGCTTAGTTCCCCTCTTTTATACTACATCCCGAAATTCAGCTGTCTGTAGACTTTGCTCTGTCCTGACGCTCTGGGTAGACAGAGAAGAGCAAAAAGAATTTGTGATTTGTGTTATGAGCAAAAAATATCAGGAGATTCTCTTTTGAGTATGTGGTTTCGAACCAGACTGTTACAGACTTTGTGATATTGTTGTATTACACGTTCAATCAATATTAAATGAATGTTGGATTAAAAATGGATTAAACACACCTTATAGTGAAACAGTATTCGCGACCCATTTTATATCTGTAATGTGACGCCATTCGGAGTCAAACAGAATATTCAATGAGGAAAAAAATGTAGGGTGGGATTTGATTAAAGGGGACGTTCTATATCATAACAGAGCCAGACCTGGATGTGATTTAGCAAAAATGCCTATTTGGCTATTGGTTGACCATTTTACAGGCTTGGTCCGATTTGTTTTATAAATCAGTCAATGATCAGATTGCAGCAGTTTTATTTTAGTAATATTTAAATAAGGTTTATTGTATGTTTAGGTTAATTTTTATGTGATTTTATCATTTATATTAGCTCTTGCTTTGAAACATTTTTATTTACCTTTAGTTTTAATTATCTTTTAATTATCGTTATTTAAAAAAAAATGTCCTGGCTCTTCCAAGCTTTATAATGGCAGTGAATGGGCGCTGAGATTTTGAAGTCCAATAAAGTGCATACATCCATCATAAAAAGTGCTCCACACAGCTCCAGGGGAACAATAAAGTCCATCTGAAGTGAATCGATGCGTTTGTGTAAGGAAAATTTTTCTTTTCTGCATTCGTCACTACTCACTGGGGCTATTCACTTGCTGGCCCGCCAATCATCTTCATCTGGCCCGAGGGAAGAGTATGCACATGTCGAATTGTGTTTGCACTAATTAGTTTGTCCACAAGGTTGCACCACTGGCCCGGGCCATCCGAAAAAAAAGGAAGAGACGCAACAACAACAATCTCCCGGAGCCCGCAACATCGGCAGCGTTGACAAACGCTTGTGTGAGGGAGTTATGATGGGCGCTATTTAAATGGGTTCCTATGGAGACCAGAAAAGTATCCAATCAGAAGTTAGAATTCGTAATGGCAGCGCTCATCGTTTACTCAGGAAAAAGGTCTATAGTTTGAAAGTCTGCGCGTTCGGCTGTACGCATACGCTGAGGCGATTCAGACGGTGCGCCAGTAGAGCTTCGATGGATAAAAACACACACAATTATGTCTAAATGCGTGATTTTGGTGAGTTACCTTGTAAACATAGTCTTAAATGAGTAATAAAGTCCTAAATGACCTTAAAGATTTGGGAGAAAATCAGATATGAGTCAGATCCGTGTCATGTGTGTCAGGTTTTAAAAAGACAGTGCTGGTTTTAAAGCAAAACCTGCTGTAGTCTGTCATTGATGGAAATCAAATGAAAAAAAAAGGCATTGATTTGCTTCAGAAAGCCTTTATTAAACCTCCTGGAGCTGCGTGGAGCACTTTTTATGAGGAATGGATGCACTTTATTGGATTTCAAAATTTCACCAGCCATTCACTGTTTGATAAAATAAAGTTTGTAAGAGCCAGGGCATTCTTTTAATATAACTCTGATCGTATTTGGCTGAAAGATGAAAGTCATACACACCTAGAATAGCTTGAGGGTAAGTAAATAATGGGGTAATTTTCATTTTTGGGGTAAACTATCTCTTTAAACTTTTATTTCAGTTAGTCTCCAAGGCAATATTTCAAATTTTTGCTTACATTTAAGTTTGCATTTTTAAGCTAATATTTACATTTTAGCTTAATTTCAATTAATAAACATTTTTTTTTAAACAATAACAACACTATGTTACTGTGGTTAAAAGAATAGTTTACCTGAAAATGTAAATTTGCTGAAAATGTCATCTAAGATCTGTATGAGGTTTTTTTTTTTTTTTTTGAGAAATTTAGCATTACATCATTTGGTCACCAATGGATCCTCGGCACTGAATGGGTGCCATCAGAATAAAGGTCCAAACATCTGGGAGAAACTGACTTCAGTCCATCAATTAACATCTTGTGAAGCAAAGAGCTGTGTGTTTGTAAAAAACAAATCCATCATTAAGGCATTTTAATTTTAAACCATTGCTTTTGATCAAAACACCAGTCAATAATGCATAATTACGGTTCCTTCAGTGAAAAACCACCCCGTCGTCCTCTTACATCAAAATCCACCAACATTGTTTACAACGGTTTTAGACTGTTTTCTTCCCTGATACACTGCAGAAAGCAATGTTGGATATAGGACTCGTATTTTAGCTGAAAGCAACAGTTTGAAGTTAAAAACATCCTAATATTGAATTTGTTTCTTACACACATGCAGCTTTTCACTTCACAAGACATTAATTAATGGACTCATGTGGATTAATTATTGTGTATTACTATGATGTTTTTATCAGCTGTTTGGACTCTCATTCTGACGGCACCCATTCACTGCAGAGGATCAATTGATAAGCAAGTGATGCTCAGTTTCTCAAAATCTGCTTCAGAAGAAACTCATCTTGGATGGTCTGAGAGTGAGTACATTTTCAGCAAATTTTCATTTTGTGTTCATTTTTGTTTCTTCAGCTTACTGAAGAAAGATTTTCATAAAAAAAAAATTCTGATCCACATACAAAGCTATTGTATGACTTCAGAGGACTTGAAATATAGCACATGAGTCATACTGGCCACATTAATGATACTTTTATGGTGCTTTTGCATTCTTTTGGCAAGCCTCTGTTCACTGTAATTGCATAGAAAAGTCAGATAAGTACATTATTTATTTGCTTGTGTTGCATAGAAAGAAAGCCATGATGGTTTGGAATGATGTAAATGATGACAGAATTTGTAATATTCCTAAAATGCTATAACACACATCCAAATGTACACTTTAATGCATGAGCTTAACTAAATGTCTTTGTGTGTGTGTGTGTGTGGTAGCTCTCTTACCTGATATAACATCCACAGAGGCCAGATGTTTGTATTAAGGCCAAACACACTGTGCATACTGTAAATCACTGGATCACACAGCAATTGAAAATCCTCCGTATAGTCACCAGGCAAGACACGCGACAGGATAACCTGCGCTAAAGATAACAGACATATTTAAAACACAGTCTGCTTCCACTGTCTGTTTAGATTCATCTGAACGATTTGAATAACTGTAGGTTTGCTTTTTCTTTTTTCTATTAGAAATTCAAACTTAACTTGTTTTGTGCTTAATACACACATCCACAAACAGCTGCGCGTAATTGTAAAAATGTGTTTTTTCAACGCTCTGTTTCCTTTATTGCTTGCTGATTTGTGGGGCAATTTTCAATGCAGTAGATTTGAGTGTTGACACACATGATGTATGAGGAAGTGCAATGTTGCCCCGCTCTGCGCCGCTAAAAAGATGCTTTAGTCTCTGTGGGAAAAAGGGGAAATGAAAATAGGAAACGTGTTTGTAACTACATTATCAAGAGGCTCAGAAATCAACACTCATTCATCAGTGTCCCTATGGAAACAAAGTGTCATACATCGTAAAACATGATAGGAAGGCACTGTAAATTTATAATAAAAAGTGCTTTTTAAAATGGTGTGCACAAGTACAGTAGCTGGAATACAATGTTGAGTAAATGAATAATGAAGACTAAAGAACATGAAGTGAAGTTCAAGGGTTCACGCTGAAAATCTGGAGCTTCAAATCTCATTTAAAGCTGGGGAAAAAAAGCACACAGGCTGTTTAAAAAATTCTCAAATCATGCTGGAAAACATGATCGTCAAGCTTTGTTCATGTCAGCTTGAGTGTTGCTGTCATTAAAGGAAAAGGGGACAAAAGGAAAGTCTACGGTTTCATTAAATAAATGTCAATCGATTGTTATGCTGATGAAATAATTTTTAATTGAAATATATATAAATGCAAAACAGAAGCATTTTTTTTCAAGTGGAGCTTTGAATCTCACTGTATATGCTTTATATGAAATTACTATGTTATATTTTAAACAAAATAGTAAAAACAAAAGCAAATTAATAAAAAAAATGACAGGGATAGCGTTAAAAAAAATAAGATCAAAAATGAAATAAATATGGAAATATTTATCTACAACAATTTTAAAAGCTGACGCCAAACTGACAAGACATTTTTTCAAAATAAACACCTTCCTGTGTCAGGTGGCTTTGTCCTCACACCTGCTGAGATCTCAACACCTGGTTCTCCCTGCGTTCTGCGGCTGTGGAAAATCGTTGTAGTTTCTGAGGGAGGAATAAGTGTTCATTTACAGCAGTGTGCAGCCCACTGACCAAATCTCTCATTACAAAAAGCGAGCGATTAGGAAGTTCACCCGCAGGGGACTGAAGCAGAACACATTCACAGAGAGGAAGCAGTAGGCTTTCAAATTAGCCTGCAGTAGCAAACAAGAACCTGTGTTAGTTAACAACAGCACACAATATTGTACAACTGTGACCATGAATCACACAGAAACATTTTTTTTAACCCTTATAAAACAAGCTGTATGTTCTTATGAGATGGTAAAACTATAGTACATTTTATACCATGGTATTGAATGATTGCCATAATCACGTACCATGGTATTCAATGGTATGTCAGTTTACTTTGGATTACACAACTGATACAATTTCCAAAAAACTTTTTTTTTTTTTTACAAATGTATACAAATACCATATTTATGTATCAAAGCATGTACTGAACACAATACTACAAGGTACATCAAAGAATACCATGGTTACATATAGAAAAAACATGGTAATGCTCTATAATATGTGGTACCATATCTGGAAAAAAAAATCTAAGGAGAAGGCTTGTAACATTTGTCAAGTGTATTGAGTAGGAAGTATATTTTTGTAAAATAACCCTTTTCTTTAAATTATTGACTTATTATTTTTGAATTATTGATATTTAGAGGAGCAGACTCTGTAGCAGTTAGTCTACACTGTCTTGCTTGCATCTCTTTGAAAATTGACCCCAGAACATCCTGCATTCACAATCTCTCCGGTCAGGACACTGATTCCCTTTACCAGCTCCTCTTCATTCAGGATCCTGTAGTATAAATAGGAGCTCCAGAAATAAGCATCAGTTCTCCCAGGGAGGTCTCCGGAGATGGACTCATGGATGGCCAGGTTCCCAACCAGCCGCTCAAATTTCCAAAAAGGCCACATACACACACACCGAATCCTATAAATGAGGGAGAACTGATAAGTTCAAACAAAATAAGCAATTAGATTGAATTGAGAGCAAACTTTGCTGAAGTCCTGTGGATATTTGTGAATCCTGGAATATTATATATACAGTACATTAAAATAGGCCAAATGTTTTTATTAAGAAAATCTTCAAACTTTAGTGGACACGAAACACCCCAAATTTATCTAAATGCAGTAGTTTAAAAAACACACATTATGTTTATCTGGTTCATACAGTCCTTTGTTCATTTTATAAAATGACGTTTGAAAGTCACTGGCAGAGTATTTACATTTGTTTAATTAGTAGGCTGTTTTAATGAGAGCTTCTGATTAAATAGTTGCTGTATTTATTAAAATGAGCGACAAATCGATGAAAAAAAATTGTTATTAGGCTATTATTATTATTTGAGATATTTGAAAAAGAAAAATCGACCATTAGACGATCATCTAGTACCGTCAATCATAGGGCGCCATCTTTGGGACAACAATTTAGCCTACCAAGCGAATTAACATATTCAAGTATATTATGTCAAACAAAGTGTGCCCGATGCAACATCTCTGACGCCAAGATTACCGTACCTGAAAACGACAGTGACAACAGTTTAGCGATCCAAACCCTGTGTTTACAATCAGAACTATCAAAAATGAATCACTCCACTGAGTCGACTCTTTTCAGTAAATCGAACACACAGGTAAGCAAAGCGCTTTGAATCGGTTCGCTGTTCATTCAGAGTCATTCGGACACTCCATACGACAGTAAAACGCCGTATTTTAAAAGAAAGACAAAAACTGGATATGTACCTACAGTTAACTGAAACAGAACTTAATAAAAACAGCGTACATCGATGAAGAAGATCTTAAACAGCGTGCACACGAAGCTTGTTGACAGAAGGTAAACATATTTATCAATACCACCCTGTTGAAAAAAAAACAAAGCATATGCTGGTTAGGTAAGGTTTCATGCTGGGATGCTGGTTTTAGCGGGTCCTTAGCTGGTTTATGCTGGTCCTTTGCTGGTCCTTAGCTGGTTTAAGCTGGTCCTGGACCAGCACATGACCAGCTAAGGACCAGCATAAACCAGCAAAGGACTAGCATAAACCAGCTAAAACAAGCATCCCAGCATCAAACCCTACCTAACCAGCATATGCTTGTTTTTTTTAACAGGGCAAACAATAGACTCATATAGACTCAAAAACTTACAGTACATAAACTTACTACTTACTACTTTACTTTGTTTTTGGACAAACCAAATAGACTTACATGTAACTTAAACACTGCAGTAACAAAACCAGTCTTAAGTAGCACTGGTATATTTGTAGCAAAAGCCAAAAATACATCGTATGGGACAAAATGATATATTTTTCTTTTATGCCAAAAATCATTAGGATATTAAGTAAAGATAATTTAAATAATAAAAATAAATAATGTAAATTTCCTACCGTAATTGTATCAAAATTTCATTTTTGATTAGTAATATGCATTCCTAAGAACTTAATTTGGACAACTTTAAAGGGCGATTTTCTTTTTTTCTTTTTTTTTTTTTTTTTTTGCAAACCATACATCAATGGAAAGCTTGTTTATTCAGCTTTTGTATGATGATGTATAAATCTCAGTTTCAAAAAATGTACCCTTATGACTGGTTTTGTGGTCCAGGGTCACACATACACACACACACACACACACACACACACACACACACACACACACACACACACACATTTATATATCCTGTTCATGTTCATGCCTATTTATGAATATATTCAAAACTGTGCACATTTTTCCAGTTTAATTTAGATTTGATTTGATGGGGGTGGGAAGCATAATCTACTTTAATGTATTTTTCAGTTAATTGTACAGGCCTGTAATATAATTCAGTACAATATGTCCAGGTCTGTGACTCTCAATTATCATCTCTATTTGCAAGAACATTCAGTATGTGTTCACATAACACTTCAGCCCTGTTTAGAGCGACAATTCCTGTCTATTCAAAGCTTTTAGTCACCAGACTCTAACCCCATCCTGAACAAAAACGCTGAAGTGAGCAATAGATTCATTGTTTCACTGAGCTGGACAAGCTGAAATGATTTCAATGAATGTTGCCTGTTTGAAATGCTCACTTGTTTTATGCTGTCCCCGCAGGGCGCATGCAGCAATAAAAACATACATCAAGGAGAGAAAGCCGTTTGCTTTCTGCTCGTTCCCAAATTAAAAGAGAATTGAGTACGATTGGGGACAGTCATGCAAAAACAACCTGCCAAACAGATGCGATGACGCCTCCCGCTCTGATAATGGCTCTGCTGTGCAAAACAGTTTATTTTAATGGAGCCTGAAGAGGGTTTGATGTATGTAAAGACAGAATGATTACACTGACGTCACTTCATATTGATCTCAATTTATAAACACACATGCATGCATCAAAAGCAGGGTTTGGGGGGTGCCATCGATTAAGTATAACAACCAATAAATGATTGTGGATAGAATATGGTAGCTACGACTAAATTAATATATCATTCTAGTGATTCTACCCTTCTCGCTCTGCATCATAAACTTTGCCGTTGTCATGACAATCAGTTCATGTCTTTTTCAAGCATGTTGTACATACTGTAGTTCCACATAATTGTGATTTCTCTGTAAGTACATTTATGCTGCTAAAAATGTGTGTAAAACCATATTTTGATGTAAATAGGGTGCAAAATGAATGCAAATGCTAGTAAAATTTGACAGTGGTAATATAATTACATTAACTGGTAATTTGACTGGTAATTTTATTAGAAACATCACTGAAAAAAATGATGTAGAATTATTTCTCATTCAGAAATTGCTATTGAAGTTCACAAAATAATTTCAACAATTTTAAAGAAATTGCAAATAACACATTAAATTAAATGTGAAAAGATTTTCTTGTAAGACGTACTCTATTCTTAGTTTTATTTACAACCTCAAAATTATTTTTACAGTGTATTAGAATTTTTATAGTTTATTTACAGTAAAAAGTTTAAGGGGTTTCATGTTTTTTTGTTTCAATTTATGTAAATTACCTGAGCAGA
>JAHKKF010504455.1:0-12377 GCA_019740295.1 Labeo calbasu
AGTAATATGTATGTCCATGACGGGGTGGACATATCTTATGTTTATGCTTCAAATAATGGCCCATAATTATCTAAAAAAAAATGTGTGGGAGCTCAGCTAATATGTACTTGAGTGTTTACTATTTATGACATGACATAAAACTTTTGGTCTTAATTTACCATTCTCTTTGAGTATTGTGAGGGTTGAAAGGCACTCTACAGTGATACTGGCCCAGTTAATAGTTAGTTAATAGTGAGAATTGGTCCCCAAACTAAAGTTTGACCACTTTTTGTCCATACAATGAAAGTCAAATGGGTCCAAAGTTATTTTAGACCCTGCTGACTCTCACTGCAAGTACAAAAACAGTTCACACTTTCTTCAAAATATCTTTTATTTAGTTTCACATAAGAAAGAAGGTCACACGGATTTGGAACAACATGAGGAAATGATGAAAGAATTTTCATTTTTGTTTGAACTACCTCTTTAAAATACATAAAAGATTATGAATCTTTCAGGAAAAGAACAGGACACAGAGGACTGGCTTAGAAATGACACATTCTGAGGCGCTTCAGATCATTTGAGAATAACTTCTAACCTTGGGTTAGTCATTTTAAAAATTCAAAAAATCTGACTACAACTCTTGATTTTTGTTAATTCATGAAACAGCTAAAAACAAGCTCACAAGAGGCTTTTACAACGGATGAATTTGAGTGCAGCTTCATGCAAACGAATCCCTAAATTTCCAAAACTATATTTGTGGAGAGAAAGATCTCCCTCAGCTCTCATTTCTCCCACTTTCTGAACAAGGAACATCACCATTCATTCCACAGCCTCAGCTCACAAAGCTCGCCAGTTATCCCTAGCCATCTCCCACATCTCTGCTTTGTGACTAAACAGCCGTCTCACTATGTGCCAAGCTCACCATCTGCACCGGCCCCGAGCGAGTGCCGAGGCACGGAAAAGATGAATATTCTTTTAAAAGTGATTAGATCATGTCAGCATTCTTCTGAAGCCGTATTTTCCAAAACCTTTAGTTATCAATCACTGCAGGGCATAAAAACTGAAGGGAAAGTACTTGAGGACATTAAATAGGGATGCTGGGAGCTGAATTATTTACTCCAACCCAAAATGCCTTCATGTACTTGTGGTCCAACTGCAGTTTTATGTAGATATTTGAGAGCTCGCAGAGCTCTCATGATGTGTTCATGAGATTAAATCAGCATGGTTGTACGAATCTGTGAGGACGCGGAACAAAATAGAGGCGGATACGCACCACGTTCTCCCGGGGTCCGGCTGTGATGAAGATCAGGTCTCCAGCATTGGCCTGGGCCATCTGGAGCAGCTGCTGTTTGGCCGTGTCTGCAAGCAGCCGGCTGAGAGGGGATTTCAGTGAACCATCTGCCCTTACTGGAGCCACACTCACCTCCTGTACGGCACACAGCGCAAACACAGCAATGATCATCCATTTCCTCCACCGGCCCATATTCAATTTCCATTGACAGCATAGGGCACAAACTCTTGAGCAATCATCAGTCTCGAGAACACTGCGGGCTGGTTTCCCAGACTCAAACGAAGCCAAGACCTGGACTAAAACGGATTGCAATGGAGAATCACCTTTGACGGTGCCATTTAGTTCAAGCCAAAAACACTAGCTCAAAGTTCACTTTCCATTTATAAATACAGACAGAAGACCATAAGAGTGTTCGGAGTGGGAAAACTAAGCAGAACAGTCGGCTATCACAAGTATTAAAGAATATTTGCATATTTTTAGATTTATTTTTGGATAGGGTGGAATGTCAGAGGTGGACAGCATTGGAAAGTAAAACGAGCCAGAATTGGAAATTGGGTCGCAACCACAAGGCTATTGGCTTCGACAGAAGTGCTTAGGAACATTAACAAGTCATGTCTCTCATCGTTACTCTTGAAATTTATAAGAAACTATTATTAACACAATGTTCTCCTTTTGACAGGAATAAGATTTTTTTTTTCCCAGTTAAAAAATGTGAACAAGACGTACCTTTCAAAATGTTAAAATGAATATACACTTTACGGTTAGCATTAAGTTAGGATAAATAATTCTAAAAAAGGAGTAACATTTCATTAATTACATTTTTAAATCAAGTACTACTGAAAAAACTTTACTGATTAACATTTCACAAGCCTCAAGTACAGTAAGCTGCAAGCTATGTTTGATTCACTAAAAATAACTAGCTCATAAGAGTCATTCATTATGAGGTTTGACAACACTGGTTTTGGTGTATGGTTTTGATTCACCAAAAATAAATGACTCATAAGCTGTTACGAGTCTGAATCAGCGATTCAGGAGTCTGGTTGTGTTATGTTTTTCATTCATGACAAACTCGCATGAATCACTTGTTTAGAAATTGTTCAGACTACACTGGTCACACTGTATGGTTCTGATTTACCAAAAATAAACGACTAATTTGTTTGGGAATTTTTCAATTCCTCACCTTAAAGTTGTTCGAAAATCTGAACGACTTACTGTAATCACAAAGTAATGTAAATTTGAATTTGATTTTCTGAATTTGAAATTCAGTGTAGTCCAAAACAACATAAGACCAGTTGACTGCCAGTGTTTAAACAAAGAAAGCTGAGATCTTCCTTTCCCATAGCAAAAAGTAAGTCATAAAAGTTTGGAATGACATGAGAAAATGATGACAACTTTGAGGGACAGTTCCCTCATATTGATATAGCAACACCACTAAAAAAGAGCTATGGAAGCCTGTTTCCGCCACTGAATAACAAATTTAAAAATATTGCAACTTTTTATCTCACAATTCTGACTTTTTTCTTGCAATTGTGAGTTTACATCTTGCAATTCTAACTTTCTTTCTCAGAACTGCTTGACACAAACTTGCAATTCTGACTTTTTTCTCAGAATTGCAAAAGATAAAGTCAGGATTGGAGGATACAAACTCGCAACTGCAAGAAAACGTCAGAATTGCAAGATGTAAACTTGCAAATGCGAGAAAAAAGTCAGAATTGCGAGATACAAATACACAGTTCTGAGAAAAAAAGTCAGAATTGTGAGTTTACATCCTGCAATTCTAACTTCATATCATGCAATTCTGAGGAAAAAAAGTCAGATTGCCTGTTTATATCTCACAATTCTGACTTTATTACTAACATTGCGAGTTTATGGCCCACAGACAGGGCTTAGACTAAGCCTGGATTAGGCCATTGTTCAATCAGGACATTTAAGTAATTTTTATAAATGTGCCTTAAAAAAACAATACTGGTGTACATCTAATGACAAAACAAAGGCACTGATATATTTTAAGATCAGTTTATTTCAATTGAAAAAGCTCAGACTTACATTTTAGTCTAGGACTAGGCTTAAGACTTGTTTATGAAACCGGGGGTATATCTCACAATTCGGAGAAAAAAAGTCAGAATTGCAATTTTGTATCACGCAGTTCTGAGAAAAAAGTCAGAATTGCAAGTTTGTATCACGCAATTCTGAGATTGTAAAATAAAAAGTGGGTTATACTGTCAGAATTGCGCGATATAAAGTCATGATTGCAGGATATAAACTCGCAATTGCAAGAAAACATCAGAATTGCAAGATATAAACTCGCAATTGCGAGATACAAACACGCAGTTCTGAGAAAAAAGTCAGAACTGTGAGTTCATATCCCGCAATTCTGACTTCATATCATGTAATTCTGAGAAAAAAAATTAAGAACTGCCTGTTTATATCTCACAATTCTGACTTTATTACTCACAATTGCAAGAAAAAGTCAGAATTGCAAGTTCATATCTCACAATTCTGAGGTAAAAAAGACAGAATTGCAATTTTGTATCACACAGTTCTGAGAAAAAAAGTCAGAATTGCACGTTTGTATTGAAATAAAAAAATAAAAATAAAAAGTGATACTGCCAGAATTGTGAGATATAAAGTCAAGATTACAGGATGTAAACTCGCAATTGCAAGAAAACGTCAGAATTGCAAGATATAAACTCGCAATTGCGAGAAAAAAAGTCAGAATTGCGAGATACAAACACGCAGTTCTGAGAATAAAATCAGAATTGCCTGTTTATATCACACAATTCTGACTTTATTACTCACAATTGCGAGTTTATATCTCACAATTCTGAGAAAAAGGTCAGAATTACAATTTTTTTATCACGCAATTCTGAGATTGTGAGATAAAAAGTGAGTTATACTGTCAGAATTGCGAGATATAACGTCAGGATTGCAGGATATAAACTTGCAATTGCAAGAAAACGTCAGAATTGCGATATACAAACATGCAGTTCTGAGGAAAAAGGCAGAATTGTGAGTTTCTATCCAGCAATTCTGACTTTATATCATCCAATTCTGTAAAAAAAGTCAGAATTGCAATTTTGTATCACGCAGTTCTGAGAAAAAAGTCAGAATTGGTAGATATAAAGTCAGGATTGCAGGATACAAACTCGCGATTGCAAGAAAATAAATCAGAATTGCAAGATTCAAATTTGTAATTGCGAGTTAAAAAGTCAGAATTGCGAGACAAACAAAGAGACAATTGCAATTTTTTATCACGCAGTACTGAGAAAAAAATGTCAGCATTGCAAGTTCACGCAATTCTGAGATTAAACAAAAAATAAAAAGTGAGTTACACTGTCAGAATTGTGAGAAATAAAGTCAGGATTGCAGGATATAACCTCGCAATGCAAGAAAATGTCAGAATGGCAAGACAAGCTCGCAATTGCGAGAAAAAAAGTCAGAATTGGGAGATACAAACACGCAGTTCTGAGTAAAAAGTCAGAATTGCAAGTTTGTATCAGGCAATTCTGAGATTGTGAGATTAAAAGTCGCAATTATCTTTTTTATTTTTCATTCAGTGGCGGAAACAGGCTTCCATACAGAGCAGACTGAGACAAGATGCAAATTAGTATTAGTTTTTGTCTCAGTACAAAGCATTTAACATGAATTAACATGAAAAATGGATCAAACAATTTTATATAACATGAATCATTACAAGCTATAAATTAGAAATGTACTACATATGGTGAGGAGAAAAAAAACAAATATAACATTCCCTTTATAAGACTCCACGGACAGCCTGCAACACAAATAGGGAGCTGTGTCCCTCTAGTGACGTCGATCTTGCCTCAGGCTAAGTATGCTGTGTGTTACATTTGACTGTTTTACCACCAAATCATTCTGACTTATTGATTGCTTTTCAGATAAATATTTCAGGAGACTTCCAGTGATGTGCACACACTGAATGCTGGTGGCGTTCCATCAGCAAACAGAGGGAAAGAGACACAGAACTCACCTGACCATACTGTGTCTTGGCTGTTTGTTTCAGGAACTCCAAGTCTTTGCCCTTCAGGTGTTTCTGTGGAAAAAAACAACAACAACACACAGTAAGCTTCAACTTCATGCTCCAGAGACAGTATAAGGAAGAGGAGACAGTCCACTCATAGATATATGAATGGGAGAAATTGTAATACTCATACTCAATAACATTCAGTGACTAACAGAATGAGGACCTTGTGAATTGTATCAATGATTCTGCTGCTCATTGATTTTCATAATACAAGTTGAAAGGAGCACATTTTTGGTTTGGTGTCTTCTCGAAGGACGAGAATATGAATTCTAAGGAATGTAGAAAGAATTTTAATCCTTTTATCCATACTAATATGTTAGCAATTCATTTCATTCTTTTGAGGTGCAAATGAGTTTTATTTAACACTGAGTTCACTAATGTAGCAAATTATTTAATTGATTCATACATTCATTCAGCTCACAATAAATATTAATTTAAAAATACAAGGCTACGCTGATTGTGTTGTCAGTTTTAAATCACTAAAAAGAACTGACTGAAAAGATTAATTTGTTTGGAAATCAGACTACACTGTGCTGTAAAATAAGTTGCGGTGTTGGTACACAAGAGTCAGAATATCCAGATTCTGTTCTTACCGTTCCTTCTGGGACGCAGATGGCCTGAATGCAGCCGCCTGGTTTAAGAAGTGCATCTTTGATGAACTCGATTTGTGTCCCTTGAAATGCTGTGGTGACATCTACAAGCTGAATAAAAGAAAATACTTCAGAATTAACTTTTTGAGTTTTGCAACTCAGGCGACAACTATCACAACTATCACAAAGAGAAAATAAACTTATTCATTAAATTAAATTAAATTCTCCTTTGCTCATCAATGCTGCATTTACTTGATCAAAAAAACAGAAAAAAATGTAATACTGTATTGTGAAATATTATCACAGTTTAACATAATGGTTTTCTATTTTAATATATTTAAAAATATAATTTATTTCTGTGATACAAAGCCATTACTCCAGTCTTCAGTGTCACATGATCCTTAGAAATCATAATAATATGCTGATTTATTACTTTTATTATCAATGTTGAAAACAGTTGTGCTGCTTAATATTTTTTTGGAAGCTGTGATTCTTTTTTCAAGATTCTTCCATGGATTTAAAAGCATTTATAATAGAAGCAAAATAGAATTATTTTCTAAAAATATAAGTCTTTGCAAGCACTTATCAATTTAACACATTGAGTATTGATTTCTTTCAAAAAAGAAAGAATACAAATTTACTGACCACATCTTTTAAATGGTAGTTTATATTGTAACAAAAGATATCTATTTGTAATAAATAAATACTGTTTTTTTTTTTTTTTTTACTTTTTATTTATTAAAGAATCCTAAAAAAAAGTATCACAACTGTTTCCAACATTGATAATAAATCAGCATATTAGAATGATTTCTTCAGGATCATGTGACAAGCTTCAGCTTTGCATCACAAAAACAAATTACATTTTAAAATATATATAAATAATGTTTATGTCATAATATTACTGTTTTTTCTGGATTTTTGATTAAATTAATGCAGACTTGAAAAGCATACGAAACTTAAAAAAAAAACAGTAAAAATCTTACTGATCCCAAACTTTTGAATGGCAATGTACTTAATGTGTCTTATTATGGAATATATGTAAATATTTTTATGTAAATATTTTTATATGTAAATATTTTTAAAAATACAATCAATTAAATAAATAGATACACTACCATTCAAAAGTTTGGGTTATGCTTGACATGGCTGCAAATATTTGATCAAAAATAGAGTAAAAACAGCAATAATGTGAAATATTATTACAATTTAAAAAAAAAAAAAAACAATTTTCATTTTCATATTTTAAAATGTAATTTATTACTGAATTTTTTTCAGCATCAAACGATCCTTCAGAAATCATTCTAATTTTCTGATTTTGTGTCTAAGAATCATTTTATTATTAGCTATGCTGAAAACAGCTGTTCCTTAACAGTTTTATGAAAACTAATACTTTTTCCAGGACTATATGATAAACAGAAAGTTCAAAAGAACAGCATTTATTTGAAATATACGTTAATTTAAATTTATTTGAAATTTCATGAAAAAAAACATACTGACCCCAAACTTTTGAACTTAATATTTAATCGCTTATTCATCTAAATGCTAAAATATCACAGATTTAGCAAAAGTCTCTGTAATTCTATGAGCAGAACCGAATGCAATCAGGACGCACAACGGTGCGAGAAAACGTATCACGAGAGATTCATTTTTAATTGTTGAGCACTGCATGAAAATCTGTGATGTGTGGGGAAACAGGATGCCAGCACAGCGTGACGCCAAGGACGGCCAGCATGCAAACACCCTCATTGAAGTCTTACGTCCAATCTAGGATGATGTGTACAAAGAAAGAACGTGCGGTCACCTTCATCCCAAATCTAGTGTCTGGTTTGTCAACTCCGTAGTCTCTCATGGCTTCCTCATAAGTCATGGTGGGAAAAGGAACATTAATCTGTCCTTTGTCTTCTGGCCAGGAGTAATGGAGCAAGCCTTCAATCAAACTCATGACTCCCGCCTGGTCTACAAAGGATATTTCAATATCCACCTAGGAGATTTGTAAACAAAAAAAGAGAGAAATGAGCGAAAAATGCTTGGTTTACATTGCACATGAATCTGATTTGCTCAGTGTATAAAATCTCAATCAAATTTCTAATTACTTTTATAAGGTTTGTATCAGGTTTCAGATATCACGTGGCTTTTTTTGTCACTAATAACTAATCGAATTTGACTCAAATGCACTAACAAAAATGGATTTTTGCTGCCTCTCTGAACAAAAGCAAAATGGTCTTTCGGGGTTCATGATTTTTAGTCTGAGCGAGAATCCTGCAAAAGCCTATTAGCAGGTTTCACCCTCACGAGTGGAAGTTAGAGCGAGCTACATCATTAAAACACTCAATATTCATCCGCATCAGAACCGAGCTCCAGTTTCGCAGATATTGTCAGACGTGCAGCGGCATGTTACCCCTCAACCTTTAGCACATCATTACCTGTGTGAATTCAGGCTGTCTGTCAGGTTTGGAGCCCTCGTCTCTATAGCAGCGAGCGAGCTGAAAGTACCTGAGATTGCGGGAGATAACCAGCATGTAAGTGACTGTGGCTGACATTTTTAAATCATGCATAGCATATCACTTTCCTTTGACAGACTTTTCATAAAACTAGTCTGCAGTCCTGACTTAGCGCAACTACTAATTCAAAGAGACGGGCTGTTAAAACTGAAATGAGAATGAGTCTGTTGTGGTCCTTTTTTTTTTTAAATCTAATAGAAACTAGACTTTTGCACTTTCTGAACAAAATGAGAGAGGTGCTTGTCTGTGCAAAAATGTCAACACAAAGCAAGTGTTCCAAGTTATTTCACAAAAAATCTTACTTTAAGTATTTAAAGGTGCACTCAGAAAAATACTATATTTATAGTAAATAAATAAATAATATAACACTCAAACATATGAAGTCTGTAAGATTCTTCACTGATTTTGAAAGACGTATCTTATGTTCTCCAAGGCTACATTCATTAAATAAAAAAACGTTAAAACAGTAATATTGTGAAATATTATTACAGTTTCAAAAAAATAACGGTTTCTATTTCAGTAAATGTAATTTATTCCAGTGACGGCAAGTCTGAATTTTTAGAAGCCATTACTCCAGTCTTCAGAAATCGTTCTAACATGCTGATTTGGTGCTGAATAAAATATTACATTTCTTTTAAACAAATCTTACTGCCCCAGACTTTTAAACAGTAGAGTATATTGATAATTATTTAAAAAATAGTTGCATAGGAAATCATAACGGGCACCCATATTGGTTATTGGTCGATGTTTTTTATATATCGGTTGACCAAGGATATTTTATTGTATTGTGTGTATGTATTTCCTTTGTGTTTACATTTATATTACATTTGCCATCATCTTACACTGACTTAAAAGTTATTGTTTAAAAAATAATAAGTTAATACTCTTAAGCATATATCTAGCAAACACACTGTAGAATTTAGAAAGAGTTTATCTTCAATTTTATGTAGAAAAAAGTATTGCGTACCTTATCTGAGAGAATTTTAATAATCACTGCATATGCAAAAAAAAATGTACACTACCAGTCAAAAGTTTTTGAACAGAAAGAATTTAAATATTTTAAAGAAGTCTCTTCTGCTCACCAAGCAAAAATAGCACATTTCTAAAATATTTATTACAATGTTTTTTATTTGAATATATATTTTAAATAGTAATTTATTCCTGTGATTTCAAAGCTGAACTTTTACCATCATTGGAAAACCACATGATCCTTCAGAAGTCACTGTAATATTCTGATTTGCTGCTCGAAAAACATTTATTATGTTGAAAATAGCTGAGCAGCATTTTTTCAGGTTGCCTTGATGAATAGAAAGTTCAGAAGAACAGCATTTATCTGAAATAGAAATCTTTTGTAACATTATAAATGTCTTTATCATAACTTTTGATCAATTTAAAGCACCCTTGCTAAATAAAAATAATAATTTATTATTAAAATACACTGACTCCAAACTTTTGATTGTATAGTGTATAATGTTAATAAAGCTTTTTTATTTCAGATAAATGCCGATCTTTGGACCTTCCTATTCATCAAAGAATCTTAAAAAAAAAATGTACTCAACTGTTTTAAATACTGATAATAATAATAAAAATGTTTCTTTGAACAGCAAATCAGCATATTAGAATGATTTCTGAAGGATCATGTGACACTGAAGACTGGAGTAATGATGCTGAAAATTTAGCTTTGATCACAAGAATAAATAACATCTTTAAATATATTAAAACAGAAAACTTTTCAAAACATTTCAAAATGTTACTGTTTTTGCAGTACTTTGGATCAAATGAATGAAGGTTTGGTGAGCAGATAAGACTAAAAATCTTACTGTTCAAAAACTTTTGATAGGTAGTGTAGTTTATTTTGTAGATGCTCAAACATTCATCCTTATATGTAGTGCTCATTGGAACATTTTAAATATTTTATACTTTTTAGTGTCACTCTACTATAAGAAAGTCATCTTCATCATTTGAGTTTAAAATGATCATATCTGTGAAATCAGACAATTTTTTTAACGTTGACTACTATTGCTATTAATGTCGACTCCTATGGGCCTTAGACCCCTTTAATACACAACCACTGGAAACAAAGCTAAACATGTCAGCAGCAACCCACGCAGTGACGGATGTGCTAATTCTACCTTACAATTCTTCGCTTTGAATTCCAAATAAGAAAAAAATCTTCAGAAAGCGTCTTGAATTCAAAGCAGCATTCTAATCCGTATCAGGCTGTACACTCCACATACATGTCACTGTTTTGGCATTTCGCACAGCATTGGAATAAATGCAGTTCTGCATAATTCAGAGCTGCTAACAGCTAAGAATAAGAATAATTCCAAAAGCATGCAGGCCAACAAAATGTAGCTTTGTTTTCAAGGTGCTGTCAGTCAGTGTATTCAGAGTTTAGTGAACGTGCCAAGCACCTGACAACAATCTGTGAATATGGAGGAAACAGAAAAAGCAAGGAAATATGATTATTACCGGTCTATGCCAGCCACCATAAGAAGCTGTTTGAACTGCTGTGGGCTCTGTGGAAGAGAGTAGAACTTCCCAGGGTCTCCAGATGGCACCACAAACTCTTTGGCACCCTGAGAAACACAGTTACACTTGAATAAACTCTGTGTATTCCTGCCTCTCACAGAGAACTGAATCAGCCAGCATATCTCAAGCCAATCTGATAAATGAAAGCCGCATTATGAAATACAAAAGAGAGAAGCAAAAATAAATTAGCACAATGCAGAGGGAGAAAAAAAACATGCAAAATATATTAAAAAAAAAATTAAAAACACCTCACTGACTTTCAACGATTTATCTATAAATCTGTGCAACTTAAAGAGATAGTTCACCCAAAAATGAAAATTATCCCATGATTTATTTACCCTCAAGCCATCCTAGGTGTATATGACTTATTTTCTTTCAGACGAATACAATCAGAGTTATATTAAAAAATGTCTTGACACTATTCCTTTAACTGCTATGTACAGTTGAGGTCGAAAGTTTACATCCTCCTTTCAGAATCATTAAAAATGTTAATTATTTTACCAAAATAAGAGGAATCATACAAAATGTATGCTATGTTTTATTTAGTACTGACCTGATTAAAATATGTCACATAAAACTACATATAGTCCACAAAAGAAAATAATAATTTATAAAAATGACCCTGTTCAAAAGTTTACATACACTTGAATCTTAATACTGTTGTTACCTGAATGATCCACAGCTGTGTTTCTTTGTTTAGTGATAGTTGTTCATGAGTCCCTTGTTTATTCTGAACAGTTAAACTGCCTGCTGTTTTTCAGAAAAATCCTTCAGATCCCACAAATTCTTTGGTTTGATCTATCTATCTATCTATCTACCAATCCACCCACCCATCCTTCTATTCAAACATAGGTGAGTTTTGTATACAGAGAAGTCTTCCTACGTAAGATAGATTTGTTATTCAACACCTACAACTGTAAAAACCATGTGGGTTTTCATATTTAAGACATTTAGCAGGCATTGTAACATTTTAGATGATCATCTGCCCCCTACAGACCATTTGTTGTGTCAGACTTTTCTTCAACTGTACTTGTACTATTTGTAAGGCTGTTTCTAATGATGAAATAAATGAATTTATTTTGCTAAAAGTACTGAACGGTTTGGAAATATCTAACAAGTCTAATAATTTCACTAACTTCAATTTGCATGACTACAAAAACATACAGGTTTCAATCATTGTCAAATATTGTTCAAATGTATAGAAAAACACTGCAGTTATGCATATGTCAGTGTTGGAAAATGCTTCTGTTTTTCTGTGTCAATCACACATTGTGCATGAATGCTTTCAATTATGGATACCAGTGTATAAATTCACTATTCCCACTCAGTCTTGATTAATTTATTCTACAAAGTGTCCAGCAACAGCAGGGTTACCAAGGTTAGCATTCAGACGCTCATACATATGTATTTAAAGGAGAAGTCCACTTCCAAAACAA
>JAHKKF010504463.1:0-13059 GCA_019740295.1 Labeo calbasu
TATAGTTTTTATTTTCGGATTGCATAAAAATAAAAATGTTAAAAAAAAAAAACTTTCTATAAAAAATGTATGATGGTTACTTTACAAAAATGTTTAAAATGTATAAAAAAAATGAAACATTTCTATAATATATATTATTTTTTATTTTCTTATTTTTAGATGAAATAAAATTAAAATAAATAAATAGATAAATGTAAAATTTTTACTTTATTTGAAAAATGTACGATGGTTTCATCATGTGGAACTGAAGACTGGAGTAATGATGCTGAAAATTCAGCTTTGCGTCACAGGAATAAATTACATTTCACAATATATTAAAATAAAAAAAAACCATCTATTTTAAATTGTAATACTTTTTCACAATTTTACAGTCTTTACTGTATTTTTAATCAAAATGAATGCAGCCTTGGTGAGGAAAAGTCTCTTGATTTAAAAAAAAAAAAAAACAACAACTTTTTTTTTTAAATTTGAACAACAATAAAGTTATAACTGTAAAATTATGAAATGTTATTGCAATTTAAAAAGCTGTTCTTTATTTGAATATATTGTAAAACGTAATTTTTTCCTGTGATGCAAAGCTGAATTTTCAGCATCATTACATCATTACAGGTGTCTTTTAACAACATTAAAAATCTTACCAACCCCAAACTTTTGAACCATAGTAGGTTTATACACATGCAATATTTTATGACCGAATTTTGTCATTTAAATGATTTGTTACACATTTATTTACATTTTTATCCTAAAATTGAAAGTGACATAAATGCCTTTAGTAGTGAATATGACCAAATGTGTCACTGATCCTGTCAAATACACTGATCAAACGAACAAAAACAGACTTTAACATTCAATTAGACTTTGAAAACAGCACATAAATTGATGAACAGCACATAAATGAACCTGCTTTCATTAGCATTACATCACCGGATGAGCACAGGCTTTCTGTAGTACCTGCTTCATCAGTAATGCATCTCATCCGTATGGATTTCTGACCTGATTTTACCCAGAATGCTTTTATCTGCACTGTGGCCCATCCGGCAGGCAGCACCATTATAGAGCGGTTTCTCGACTGCCGGGGCCTAATTCAGCATGCAGCGTTGCAAATGACTGTCAGAGTAATGAGAGCTCGGCGTGGTGTGTGTGTGTGTGTGTGTGTGTGTCCTGTGTCATGCGTGCATGTGTGTGTGTTAGTGTAAGTCATGTCTCATGCTCACCGGGGCCCCTCCAGGCGACGGGGGTCTGTAAACACCTCATCAGCTGATTAGCCAGACTCAGTTAACACACACACACTCACACACATATTGTCATAGAAACAGGATTGTTCATGTCCTGCTATAATAGCCAGAACTTAGTGTGTGTGAAATCCAGGCGCTGTACTGTACCACTCGCTCTTTTATCGTAAGGTCACGTGGTTAAAAGATTTGACTGACCCACATAAGCTGGACAAACTTTACAAAGCAATTTTCAAACAGCCTGTGGCTATGTTTGGAATTGCATACCACAGTACTATTTATTCTGTTTTTGCATAATGCAATGCATATTGTGCAGAGTATGCAAATGTTGTATATGCATGCCGTACACAGATGACTAAAATATGCAATATACAAACTGAACACACTGAACAGATTACTGTATCCCACAATGCAACGCATTCAACTTGAGTTTCCATTTCTGTAGTCTCTGTACATCTATGCTTCTCTTGATTCATTTATGAAAGCTTATTTCTGGCATAAAAATTTAAAAATTATCACACTATTCTGACTTTTTCCTGCAATTCTGAGAAGAAAAGGCAGAATTAAAAGGTAAAAAGTTGCAAATACCCTTTTATTTTCGTGTTCAGTGGTTAAAAAAAACAGAATTGTGAGATGTAAACTCAGAATTCAGAGAAAAAAATCAGTATTGTGAGATATAAAGTCTAAATTGTGAAACAACAACAACAACAACAAAAAAAAATTGCAGTTATCTTTTTTATAAAATTCCATGACAGAAACAAGCTTCCATACTTATAAACACTACATAAATTAATTAAATTAAATTAAATTAAATTAAATTAAATTAAATTAATTTTTTTTTTAAATAAAAAATGAAAATAGTTTAAGTTCTAATAATATTTTATGTTTTTACTGTATTTTTAATCAAATAAAAGTAAACAGAAGAGACTTCTGTCAAAAGCATCAACAAATCTTACCAACCCCAAACTTTTACACTTTTAAAATTTTGTACTTTTTTAAACAAATGTGATAAATAAAAATATAAATAAACAAACAAATAAATAAATATGATACAAATAAATATATAATAATAAATAAAATAATAATAAAATAACTATATATAAAAGTATACTTTTCTGAAGCAGTGTTATTAATAAGAACTATATTATAGTTTTTTTTATTATTTTGAATTAGATTGAATCTTCCATTTTCTTTTTAATTTTAAAGTTTAGTAATTTTGCTGTTTTTATTCTTTTTATTCTTTTTATTAATGTTTGTATAGTTACTGTTAATTTTTCTTTCAGTTTTATTAGTTTTATTGATATTTTAAATTAGATTGAATTTATCATTTTTTTAGTTTTCTGTTTTTTTTATTTTAATTTGAAGTTTCAGTAATTTTGCTGTCTTATTTTTTTCTTAATTGTTTTAAGAAAATGTTTGTATAGTTACTATTAATTTTTCTTTCAGTTTTATTCGTTTTTATTGATATTTTGAATTAGATTGAATTTTGAATTTTTGAATTTTCCATTTTCAAATTTTAAAGTTTCAGTAATTTTTGCCATTTTATTTTTAATTAATTTTTTAAAAATATGTTTGAATAGTTACTATTAATTTTTCTTTCAGTTTTATTAGTTTTTATTGATATTTTGAATTAGACTGAATTTAGCATTTTTTAATTTTCCATTTTCTTTTTAATTTTAAAGTTTCAGTAATTTTGCAGTCTTCTTTTATTTATAATTTTTTTTTAAAGAAAATGTTTGTATAGTTACTATTAATTTTTCGTTCAGTTTTATTAGTTTTTATTGATATTTTGAATTAGATTGAATTTAGATTTTTTTTTAATTTTCCATTTTCTTTTTAATTTTAAAGTTCTAGTAATTTTGCTATTTTTATTTTTTTATATTATTTTTTTAAATATGTTACTATTAATTTTTCTTTGTTTTATTTCTAGTTATTTAGTTATCAACATCCCTTGCCAGCTAGTTGATATAAAATAAATGTAAGTTTTTGATTTCTAATTTTTTTATTTTAAATAGTTTTGTGGTTTTAGTTTTAGTTAACTATAATAACCCTGTTCTGAATATTCCCGAGCGTTCCGTTGTAGCAATTTTGGACTGGTTTACCAATGCGAAGCGTAGTTCCAGACTAGTTTACACTCAAACAACCAGCTAACGTTCACTTCAGTCCTTGTACCTGCACTCTGGTCTGTTCTTTGACAAGAACTATATTTGGCACGGCTCTGGTCTTTGGTCTCCATAGCGGCGGCCCCCCGTCGGCCCGTAGTGGTCATGGCTTCTCGGGGCATCGAAGGGTAACGACAGCATCCGGATACGCGAGGTCGCCACCCTTCAGTTGCCATGGTGTCGGCGCGGCAACCGAGGTGAAAATTAAAGATGGTGGGAGGCGTCTCGCGCCTCCTTCCCCGCGTCCCAAGAGAGAGGGAGGGTGTGTGGGGGGGGCGGCAGATGACAGACATCTCAAGGGCCCGGTCACCCGACGAGAAAGACGGGCGACGCTTGAGCCGGGGTGGAGTGAGACACCCTCCCTGTGTTTTTCATCACGCACATTAGTGAAATCTCACTATTGTTCAGGGCTAATGCGCGCTGGCGACGGAGGACTGACGCCGCCGCTTTCGGTTTCTGTCTTTGACAACACATGCATTAAGAGAAGAATAGAGAGACGTGAAGATATAGCGACAGGGAGGGGCGTTTGTTTGTCATCGTTCCTTCGCAGGTTCATTCAGACGCCTTCAGCAGGTGCTTTTCTGAGCTTTGTCAATGGAAACTTATTTAGTCTAGGACTGCGATTAATTGTCAGGGATGTATGAAAGTCTGGGGTTTGAGTCCCGAAAGCAGGTGAATTTTACTGCTCAGGTGCTTTTTGTTGAGTATCATGTTATTTTATGGCTTATTCAATATGATATAGTAAAGATATGGAAGAAGAAACAGCTCAGTTTTATTCAGAGGCCCAAACTATATGCAATTTGTTGCCAAAGCTGATATTTGTAGGCAAAAAGTGATGAAATTCTGATGTTTGTAATGTAGATCTTTATAAAAATATAACAGATACTTACATCAAATAATCAAAATATCAGTTGACACTCTATATCTCCAAAAATGGGTCTTAGTAAGATGAGATTTAAATGACCCAAACATATAATGCAATGCAAACTCCATTGACGACTGAGAGATGAACAGATAAACACGTAAAGGTAATTGCAACTTTTATCTCACAATTCTGACTTTTTTTTATCAGAATTGCAAGATATAAACTTGAAATTGCAAGTTATAGAGTCAGATTTGCAAGATATGAAGTCGAAATTTGACTTTTTTCTCAGAATTGTGTGATCTAAACTTGAAATTGTCAGTTATAAAGTAAGATTTGCGAGATATTTGCTCAAAATTAGACTTTTTTTTATCAGAATTGCAAGATAAAAAAACTCTGAATTGTGAGTAATAAAATCAGATATCAGGTATAAAATCAGAATTACGAGACGAACTTGAAATTTGACTTTTTTTTTCTCAGAATTGCATTATATAAACTTGAAATTGCGAATTATAACGTGGGAACTGCAAGATATAAACTTTAAATTTGGCTTTTTTTTATTAGAATTGCGAGATAAACTCGAGCTATAAAGAGATAAAAATCTGTAAAGTCAGATTTGTGAGATATAAACTCGCAGTTGCAAGTTCTAACATCAGAATTGCAAAATATAAACGTGAAATTGCAAGTTATAAATTCAGAATTGTAAGATATAAACTCGCAATTGATTAATTGTGAGATATAAACTCGAAACTATAAAAAAAAATTATTAAAAAAAACAGCAAAATTACTAAATGTTAATTAAAAAGAAAATGGAAAATTACAAAATTCTAAATTCAATCTAATTCAAAATATCAATAAAAATAAAACTGAAAGAAAAATCAATACTATGCAAACAGATTTTTAAAAAATTTTAAAAAATAAAATAAAGCCGCAAAATTACTGAAACTTTAAAATTAAAAAGAAAATGGAAAATTAAAAATTTCTAAATTCAAAATATCAATAAAAACTAATAAAACTGAAAGAAAAATTAATAGTAACTATTCAAACATATTTTTAAAAAAAATAATAAAAAAAAAAACAAAACAGCAAAAATACTAAAACTTTAAAATAAAAAAAATGGAAAATTAAAAGATTCTAAATTTAATGTAATTCAAAATATCAACGAAAAACTCAACTTTTTTTCCTCAGAATTGCATTATATAAACTTGCGAATGATAAAGTGGGAATTGCAAGATATAAGCCTGAAATTTAGTTTTTTTTAAATCAGAATTGTGAGATATACAATGAAAATTGTGATTTATAAAGTGAGAATTGCAAGATATAAACTTTAAATTTGACTTTTGCGAGATAAACTCGAAATTGTGAGCTATAAATTCAGATTTGTGAGATATAAATTTGCAATTGCAAGTTATAAAATCAGAAATGCAAAATATAAACTTTTGAGTTACAAAGTCAGAATTGCGAGATATAAACTCACAATAAAATATTAAAAGGTATAAAATCAGATTTGCGAGATATTAACTTGTAATTTTGACTTTTTACTCAGAATTAAGTGATTTAAAAACTCAAAATTGTGATTTATAAAGTCAGAATTGCAAAATATAAACTCGAAATTGTGAGTTATAAAGTCAGATTTCCGAGATATAAAACGCACAATTGAATTTTTCGCTCATAATTGTGAAATATAAACTTTAAATTGAGTTATAAAGTCAAATTTATATAAATAAATAAAGGAATTCTGATTCTGATTCTGATTCTGAAATTTGCAAGATATAAACTCATAATTTTGACTTTTTTCCTCAGAATTGCAAAATATTCACTAACTATTATATAAGATTGTAGAAGTGATCATTTTAAATCTCATGTAATTCTAACAACATTTTTTTATTGTTTCGTTTTTAGGTTTCCTAATATTTTTAACATTGTTGAAAGGTGAACTTCACCACTTTTTCAAAGTTTATTTAACGCATTAATACATTTAGTAGAATTGCATGTAAATTCTACTTCATAAAAAAATCAGATTAAATTAAAAATAAATTAAAGTTAAATTAAGTCTGTGTTTTTGGTTATTTTGATGTAAATGAGATGTGGGAACATATGGGAGAACTGAAACCGAAAAAAGTTTTTTTTGCGAGATATGAACTCGAAATTCAGCTTTTTTATCAGAATTGCGAAATATAATCTCGAAATTGTGAGTTATAAAGTTAGATTTGTGAGATATAAACTTAAATTTGCAAGTTATAAAATCAAAATTGTGAAATATAAACTCGAAATTGCAAGCTGTAAAGTAAAAATTGCAAGATATGTTTTTTTTTCCTCAAAATTGTGATATAAACTCCAAATTGTGCGATTTAATTGAATCACTAATTGTCACCCAGTAAGAGTCCAGAGCTCGAAAAATGAGATCTGATGAGAAATGTTTAAGTTCATATTGACTATGATAACTTGTTTGAAACATTTTTGAGACTCTAGAGAACACACACGCGAGATAGTCGTGCTCTTTTTCTAAGGAGAAGCATCTGAGGAGAAGAGATTCTAATGTTCTTCATTTAATCTCATTAATGTCTAGGAGAAGCAAATGAGATATTAAAGAGTCTCGTGTGATTTTCTAGTCCTATGAGTCTTGTAATTGTCTCTATATAAGTGTGTGTGTGTGTGTGTTCTTCCCTGTGAGTCAGTGTGTGGTCAGTGTGGTTGTCCGTTCTGAATGCCGTCGCTCAAACGCTATAATCTTCCTCATTTTCGTCTCTCATCAAAAAAGCCAAATAACATTTATTGCCAAATGTCTTTCTTCCGCTGCCGTGTTGATAAAACAAATGTGTTTTTAATGCTCTTCATGCAGGTGTCCAGACTGCCGTTCAACGCTTCCTCAACACACACGTCAGATCAGAGTCACACAGAATGTTATGAAGGATTTTGACACATCCGTGTTCACACACACACACACACACTGGGAGCATCTGCATATTCATAGGGCAGTATGGGGTGAGATTAGTTTTATTGTGAATTAATTTAAAATGTAAATCGCAGATTTGGTCCCAGATCATCTTGAGTTTGATCCAAAGGTCTCAGCTAGATGATTCCAAATCACGCACAAATTCAGCCGCAGTCGTTTTAAAAGTCAGTGAATATATTTAAACTGTAACGCTTTACAGAAATGATGCATCTGAGCAGGACAAATTTTTTGCACCTATCCACATAATGCCCACAAATTCAATTCATGCATTTTTATCATCATTTTTTCATATGTATTATATAAGATTGCAGAAGTGATCATTATAAATTTATGTAATTATAAGAATTTTTTTTATAGTTTCAATTTTAGGTTTCCTAATATTTTTGTCATTTTTGAAAAGGTGAATTTCACCACTTTTTCAAAGTTTATTTAATGCATTAACTAATTTAGTAGAATTGCATGTGAATTCTACTTCAAAAATTAAATTAGGAATAAATTAAAATTAAATTAAGTCTATATTTTTGATTATTTTGATGTAAAACTGTAAAACTGAAAAAATATATTTTTTTAAAATTAGTCTCTTCTGTTTCCTAATATTTTAACATCGTTGAAAGGTGAATTTCACCACTTTTTCAAAGTTTCTTTAATGCATTAATACATTTAGTAGAATTGCATGTAAATTCTACTTTACAAAAAAAAAAAAAAAAAAAGATTAAGATTGAATTAAGAATAAATTCAAATTAAATTAATATTTTGGGTTTTTTGATGTAAATGAGATGAGAACATATGGGAGAACTGAAACTGAAAAAAGTATAGATAGAAAAGTATAGAAAAAAGTCTCAAAGCTGCAGATATTTGATCAAAAATACAGTAAAATTGTAAAATAATATTAAAATCTAAAATAGCTATTTTCTATTTGAAAATGTAGTAAAATCTCATTTATTTTTGTAATAAAAGCTGAATTTTCAGCATCATTACTCCAGTCTTTTAATTGATGGACTGGAGTGGTGTGGATTGATTGTGGGTTATTTTGAGGGTTTTTTTTACCATTTTTTTAAAAAGTTTATTTAATGCATTAATAAATTTAATGGAATTGCATGTAAATTCTACTTTATAAAGTTAAAAAAATGAGAATAAATTAAAATTAAATTAAGTCTATATTTTTGGTTATTTTGATTTAAATTAGATGTGGGAACATATGGGAGAACTGAAACTGAAAAAAGTTTTTTTTTTCTTCTGCTCACCAAAGCTGCAGATATTTGATCAAAAACACAGTAAAATTGTAAAATAATATTAAAATCTAAAATAGCTATTTTCTCTTTGAAAATTTAGTAAAATGTATTTTATTCCTGTGATCAAAACTGACTTTTCAGCATCATTACTCCAGTCTTCAGAGTCACATGATCTTTCAGAAATCATTCTAATATGCTGATTTGCTTCTAAGGAAACATTTCTGATAATTATAATGTTGAAAACAGTCTTGGTGCTTCATACTCTTGTGGAAACTGTGATACATTTTATTTTTCTAGATTCTTTGATGAATAGAAAGTTCAAAAGAACACCATTTATTAAAAGAAAGAAATCTTTTGTTACATTATAAATGCCTTTACTGTCACTTTTGATCAATTTCAAACATCCTTGCCGAATAGAAGTGTTTCCGCTGCACACATATGCTTGAACACGAGTTATACGGTTCAGTGTGATCTTGGGAGGAGTAGAGAGAGAGCGAATGAGAAAGGTTGAGAGGTTAGAGTCTATATTGAGGGTGGGGAGCGCTGGACGCCCGTGATGGCTGCGTTTCCATGCAGACGGGCCAGGCGGGTGGTTTCGGAGGAGGATGTGAAGCGGGGAGCTACACCCTTGTGTTCAGCTTTGTTGTGTGACACACACTCAGCCCACCCTAACATTCCAGCTGCTAAATGTGGAGCTCAGTACAATTGCAGGTTAGCAGAGTTACAAATGAGACCAGCGGCGCAGCTGAGGACAGATAGACAGAGAGGCCTTGCAGAACTTTACCATGGTAACAATAGTCTAAATCATGTGTATTTGATCTCTTTCAAACAGTGTATGAATCTGGGTGTTGCATTGTTTTATTTCTTTACAGCTGTGTTTTTTCAAAAATGAAAATTGGCTGAAAATGTCTGAAAATGACTCACCCTCAGACTGTACAAGATGTAGATGAGTTTGTTTCTTCATCAGATTTGGAGAAATGTAGCATTCCGTCACTTGCTTACCATTGGAGTGAATGGGTGCCGTCAGAATGAGAGTCCAAACAGCAGATAAAAACATCACAATAATCCAAAAAGATTCATATTTTGACCGGAAACAATGGTTTAAAGTTAAAATGTTTTAATGATGGATTTGTTTCTTACAAACATGCAACTTTTGGCTTTACAAAATGTTAATTGATGGACTGGTGAGGAGTGGATGGAGTGGTGAGGATTATCAGCTGTTTGAGCTCTTATTCTGACGGCACCCATTCACTCCATTGGTGAGCAAGTGACGGAATGCTACATTTCAAAGTGTATTTAATGCATTAATAAATTTAGTAGAATTGCATGTAAATTCTACATTATAAAACCAAAAAATAAGATTAAGATTAAATTAAGAAAGAAATTAAATTAAGTCTATATTTTTTGCTTATTTTGATGTAAATGCGATGTGGGAACATATGGGAGAACTGACTGAAAAAAGTAATTTAAAAAAAAAATAAGTCTCTTCTGCTCACCAAAACTGCAAATATATTTGTTCAAAAATAAAGTAAAATTGTGAAATAATATTACAATCTAAAATAGCTATTTTCCATTTTAAAATTTAGTAAAATGTAATTTATTTCTGTGATCAAAACTGAATTTTCAGCATCATTACTACAGTCTTCTAATTGATGGACTGGAGTGGTGTGGATTATTTGTGGATTATTGTGATGTTTTTATCAGCTGTTTGGATGCTCATTCTGACGGCACCCATTCACTCCATTGGTGAGCAAGTGACAGAATGCTACATTTTAAAGTTTATTTAATGCATTAATGAATTTAGTAGAATTGCATGTATATTCTATGTTATAAAACAAAAAAATAAGATTAAGATTAAATTAAGAATAAATTAAAATTAAATTAAATTGAGATCCAGGAACATATGGGAAATCTGAAACTGAATTTTTTTTTTTTTTTTTTTTAAATAAGTCTCGTCTGCTCACCAAAGCGGCAGATATTTGTTCAAAAATACAGTAAAATTGTGAAATAATATTACAATCTAAAATAGCTATTTTCTATTTGACAATTTAGTAAAATGTAATTTATTTCTGTGATCAAAGCTGAATTTTCAGCATCATTACTCTGGTCGTTTAATTGACGGTGTGGTGTGGTGTCGATTGCTTGTGGGTTATTGTGAGGGTTTGTCAGCTGTTTATACTCTCATTCTGACGGCACCCATTCACTCCTTTGTTGAGCAAGTGACAGAATGCTACATTTCTCCAAATCTGATGAAGAAACAAACTCATCTACATCTTAGATGTCCTGAGGGTGAATCATTTCTGGGTCAACAATGGTATTTTGTGGGAAACTGTAGTTACTATGGTAAATGTTTTGAAGGGTGTGTAAAGTGGGTGTGTAAGCGTGATTGATATAGAATCCATACGTTTGCTCGTAACAGTGTGTGCTTGTTCACACCAGGACATAATGTTTGCAGTGAAGATCTTGAATTGCATTCCTATGCAACAATGCATTCCTGTTAACATGCTCACATATAGGAAAACTAAATTATATTCTGATAACAATAAGGTGTTTTGTCCCCCTGATGTTGTGCTTTTATGACATTTTTCAGCTTTAAATCCTCAGTTCTCATTCACTGTCATTGCATGGCAGAGCAGTGAAAAAAATCTGCTTTTGTGTTTCGCAGACGAAAGTAAGTCATACAGATCGAAATGACATGACGGTGAGAACATGAAAACATGTAATCAGTGGATTTGTAATGTGTAGTTTAATGGAGCAAACAAAACCTGGACTGGATCATTCCCAAGATGGAAATTGGATTGCCTGATTGTAACACTGAGTATATTTTCTTCTGTTTTCTTGGAAAACATGACTTGCAGATAATCCTAGTTTAGTATAACCCACGGATGTACTGGAAATACAAGGTGAGTTTGATTCTGATGAGTTCATTTCAAACTAGCAGAGAATGTTTTCTGATATTCAGAGTGGCTTCTGTGAGAAAACGCATGAACAAATGTCACCACTCGGGTCACGTCAGGTGTGAGTGTGTGACGGTTTGTGATGACAGAACAGGTAATGCAATAATAAAAGACAGTATGTGACTACAGAGAGGAGAAAAACACCACAAACATGCAGTAACACGGGTCAGGGTCACACTTAATTACACCTATAATCACACAGTCACACATTAGGGTTGGGCAAAATTGAGATCATGTGCACTCATAAAAAAAGGGACAAAAGCTGTCACTGGTGTGGTGCCTTTTGAAAAGGTACACTCTTAAAACTTTATTTACCCCGGAAGGGCGCGGATAAGTATCTGAAGTGTATTAATAATTAAACGGTGCATATTTGTACCTTTTAAAAGAGCACCAACCCCGTGACGGCTTTTGAGAACGTGTAATGTGTGTGTAAATATATATATATACATATGTTGCTTATATATAGATGTTTACATATAGAGAATATAATAGTTGAATTTATACAAATGTCGGCGCCGATTGTCGTGTTCCGGGCGTCCTGCGTTCGAATCCCGATTCGAGGACCTTTCCCGATCCCGCCCCCCATCTCTCTCCCATATCACTTCCTGCTCTTTCTGATCTGTCCGGTCCATAATAAAGGCAAAATGCTAAAAAAAAAAGGTCTTTAAAAAAAGAATTTATAAAAATGACCCCGTAGAAAAGTTAACATATATGCTTAATTTTATTTTTTTTTATTATTATTATTTTTTTTTTCCGATAGTTGTTCTTGAATCCCTTGTTTGTCCTGAACAGTCAAACGGCTGCTGTTCTTCAAAAAATTCCTTCAGGTCCCACAAATTCTTTGTTTTTTCAGCATTTTTGTGTATTTGAACCCTTTCCAACAATGACTATATGTTTTTGAGATTCATCTTTTCACACTGAGGACAACTGAGGGACTCATACGCAACTATTACAGAAGGTTCAAACGCTCACTGATGCTCCAGAAGGAAAAACCATGCAATAAGAGCTGGGGGGTGAAAACTTTTTGAATTTAAAGATCAGGGTAAATTTAACTTATGTGACCCTGGACCACAAAACCAGTCATAATTTTTCAAAATTGAGCTTTATACATCATCTGAAAGCTAAATAAATAAGCTTTCCATTGATGTATGGTTTGTTAGGATAGAACAATATTTGGCCGAGACACAACCATATCAATATTTGGAATCTGAGGGTGCAAAAACATCAAAATATTGAGAAAATCACCTTTAAAGTTGTCCAAATTAAGTTCTTTGCAATCCATATTACTAATCAAAAATTAAGTTTTGATATATTTACAGTAGGAAATTTACAAAATATCTTCATGGAACATGATCTTTACTTAATTTCCTAATGATGATTTTTGGCATAAAAGAAAAATCTATAATTTTGACCCATACAATGTATTTTTGGCTATTGCTACAAATGTACCCCAGCGACTTAAGACTGGTTTTGTGGTCCAGGGTCACTTATTTTATCTTCTGTAGCTTCTGAAGGGCAGTACTAAATGAAAAAAATATGATATTTAGGCAAAATAAGAAAAATGTCCACATCTTTATTCTGTTCAAAAGTGTTCACCCCCCAGCTCTTAAAAGAGAAGTCCACTCTGGAGCATCAGTGACTGTTTGAACCTTCTGTAA
>JAHKKF010504467.1:0-17461 GCA_019740295.1 Labeo calbasu
TTTTTTTTTTTTTTTTTTTACCCTGGCCTAATCATATTTATTGTAGCATTTTGAACACATCCAACACAAAACATATTAACAATTACAGTTATAACTTAAGTATAATATAAATGACAGTGAAATTAATAAACCATTTCAATATTTCAATATTCTGTCAAAATGATTTATTGTACATGCATTTTTTTTAATGCAAGTTAATTTCATTAAATTCATTTCTGTCATTTCTGAAAAAACAAAATAAAACAAACAAACAAACATAAAAAAACGATTCTAAAAAAAATTCTATAAAACAAGTCTAGATATTTTGAATGCTAACAAACAATCTTCAAATATACAAAAGGTAAACAAACAAACAAATAAATACATGTTGGTGAAAATCTTAATATTCACTTAAGTTAAGCATGTTCAGAAACACATACATGCATCATCTGGTCAGAAGGCAGCTAACAGCAGTTAATGATGCTAATAGCGTGTTAGAGGTCATAGTAGAGGAGAGATCAGCCATCAGCCAATCACGCTCTGCTTCGGCTGTAGGTGAAAGCCGCTAATCTCAGAATTGTGAGGGATTAGGATATAACTATATTGTCTGTTTGATGAGGGATTATAAAGAATAAATCCAGTTCTTCATATGGGATTCCTCATGTGAGATAGCGCACACACATTTTTATTGACAACTAAAGTTTCTTCACCGAACCTCGCTGGTCATTGCTGCATATGAACACAAACACACCGTATTCTTGAACAGTTTGGACAACATGTTGACCATAAAAATGCTTTATTTAATATACATTAGTTTTACATCATCAATTATGTCATCATCAGTAGTTTAGTTAAAACCTAAAGTTACTAAACAGACAAATGTATATTTGTTATATACTGCATAATTGTTAGACCTAAATATAAAACATAAATTAATAATATTGTATGCACACTTTCTTCGACCTCTATTTGAATGACCAGATGAGTTGCACATAATGCAAAAAACTATTATTAAAAATGATTATGTGAAACTCTCATATGGAAAATCATACTAAACTGTTTGAATGATCATGACTGTATAACTGATCAATAATCCAGATGTCACAATAATAAAAAATAACAATATTAATTTAATCCAAAGTGAAAATAGTAACATTTTGAAGTATTTTTGCTATTTAAAAATATAACTGAAAATATAATTTATTTCTGTGATTTCAAGGCTGAATTTTCAGCATCATTACTCCAGTCTATAGAGTCACGTGATTCTTCAGAAATCATTCTAATATTCTGATTTGTTGCTCACAAAACAAACAAACAAACAAAATACAAAAAAACATTATAATTTTTATGTTTTCAGGTTTCTTTGATGAATAGAAAGTTCAGAAGAACTGCATTTATCTGAAATAGAAATCTTTTGTAATATTATAAATGTCTTTATCGTCATTTTTGTAACAAACAAACAAACAAATAAATAAACAAACTGACTCCAAGCTTTTGAATGATATAATGTATAATGTTACAAAAGCTTTTGTATTTCAGATAAATGCTGATCTTTGGATCTTTCTATTCATCAAAGAATCCTGAAAAAAAATGCACTCAACTGTTTTTAATTTTGATTATAAAAAAATAAAAAATAAATCAGCAAATCAGCATATCAGAATGATTTCTGAAGGATCATGTGACACTGACGACTGGAGTAACGATGCTGAAAATTCAGCTTTGATCACAGAAATAAACTACTTTTTAAAATATATTCAAATAGAAAAAAGTTACTTTAAATAGTAAAAATGTTTCACAATATTACTGCTTTTGCTGTATTTTGGATCAAATAAATGCAGGCTTGGCGAGCAGGAGAGACTTCTTTAAAAAACATAACATAAAATATCTTACAAAACATAAAAAATCTTACTGGTCAAAAACTTTCGACTGGTAGATTATTTATTTGAGCATAAGAATTTAAATCAAGACATCCTAAAATACCATTTTAATATACCATATTAATAGTATACCATATTTTTAGTGCTGTGTAGTAACTGAGTACTTGTAATCATGTAATCATCTTGTAATTATGTAATCAGATTCCAAAAATTAAGTATAAAATAGAATGTGATCAGACTATAGTTACTTTTTATTGATTATATGAATTATGAATTATTTACACAATTATTCATAATTTACTGATTTTCCCTAATTCTTATTTTCATCGTTTACATTTCTATTTATAAAGTAGCCTACCACTACATTCAGAAACATTTCAACATTGCATCAGCTACATTGATTTTTATTTGAACTTTCACTCAGTGAGTTATTTAACCATGTATTACTGTCTTTTTGTCTTTCAACCACATAAACTGCACAAATTCACATTATACCTTATTGACATGTAATGCAAACTCCCAAAACTATTTTTAATATCATTATTGTATAAGATTATCCTATTTTAATCAAAGTGATAAACAACTTAGGTCAAAAGTAATCTAGGTAACACTTTACAATAAGGTTCATTAGTTAACATGAACTGAGAATGAACAATATTTCGACAGCATTTATTAATCATGGTTAATTTAATAATGCATTATTAAAATTACAAGTTAACTAACATTAACAAATGAATAAATTGTGTAATAAATGTATTGTTCATTGTTTGGTAATGTTAGTTATTACATTAACTAATGTTAACAAATGACACCTTATTGTAAAGTGTTACCGTAATCTAGATCAATCATCAAAAAGTATTACCTAAAACATGTAATGTAATAGAGCACATTACAAATGACAGTCTTTGTCATGTAATTTGGAATCGCACACTATGAAAGATTTATTTTGCTTAGTAATACACATAAAACTGTGTGAAATCTAATCGCAAGTCACAAGTCGACCCGTTTAACCCAATCCCAGTATAATTTTGAAAAATAAAAGTAAGCCCAGAGGTGCTTATGGGTAATTTTGAGCACATACCATAAGCTCCACGCTGAGCCGCGCAGAACGTGCAGTAAAACACAAAGCTAATGTAATTATGGGAGTTTTCCAGCGCAGACGGAGGAGAGAGAGTGTGTCAAAGTAATGAATGAAAGCCAACGTTAAATCAGCCCGAGATATTCCACAGTCTGCCAACTCCTCTCCTGCGAGCCAGCGCACGTGTTGACACTTTTTCCTCTGCGCCATTTAGAGCGAGTTGGCATCATTAATTGATGGTATTGCCAGTAAATTGGCAACAATGAAAAGACAAATTATGAGCAGGCAGCGCGGTATAGAAAGAGGATTTACAGTATTTGAATAATTTAGGTGCCCGTGGTTAATTTGACAGGATTGTTATTCTCAGAGAAGGCCCCGCTGCTTGAAGAATGAAGCGTGCGGGGAAAAGGGCCGGGCTGCTCCGGTAATCAGCCGCTCTGCCAATCAATAAAGAAGTGCACGCTGCAAATTAAACAGTAAATTTGGTTAGGGGGTGGTAAATATTTAGAGAGGGAGAGAGACAGGGAGAGAAAGGAAGAAAGAAAGAGAGTGTCAACGAATAAATCAAGAATAGTTCTGGAAATTGAATGAAAAAGTCAGCGGCGTGTGTTGTACGTCGAGGGCTTTTCGCTCGGAGTGGCTTTCATGGAGGAGCCTAAATAACAATGTCACAACATCATTCATGAGCACTGGAACCGCAACCCTAATGTCAAAACAATCGTTCGGTTGTTGACCTTGACAGCGTGAAGCGAAATTAGCTGCGGATTGTCACGCGATCATGAATGGATTCTGTATGAAGGTTTATTCCAATTATGAGTTGTGGCCTATTTATAAAATGAATTCATATGCGTATCTCAATGGTAAACAGAGACAGTTACTGTAGGCTAATGAACTATATTGCTTGGCAGAAGTGGTGTATACCAAGGCAGTGTTTCTGCAGCTTTTTTCGTCTTATGTGCCCCCTCAGCCCCAGTCTCTTTAGTACTGGACATGGGCGATTTTACAGGAATTCATACAATCTATCATATGAAAATGTAAAACCTCAGATAAGAATGTAAGCAATCATTGCGAAATTGCCACAAACTCAACAAATTGTGAAGTAGGCCTACTAACAATTTTCATTTATTTATTTATTTATTTTTATGAGAGTGTTCTGGCCCCATTTGTAAAGCACAAGTACTCTTCAACTGTTGCTATCAGTTAAATGTACTGAAATAATAAGTAAATGATTTACAAATGAAGACCATTATTGTGTGTTGTTTCTTTAAAGGGGTCATCGGATGCTAAGTTCACTTTTACATTGTTTGAACATTAATGCGTGTTGGCAGTGCATGTACAAATCTACCCTATAATGACAAAAATCCATGCAGTGGTTTTTAATTAATCTGTAAAAATAATATCCCCTATTTCAAATCGAGCCGTTCTCAGATGCCTGTCGTTGTGGCGTCACACTCACAGAAAATCATGCAAAATACTCAACATACTAACAACCACTATGAACACCTCAGCAACCCTGGCATTGTGACAGTGGGTTTTGTCAGTAGTGTAGTGATATCTGAAGCACTGCTCACACAGAAGCTACTTTCAAACCAAAGGGCAAATTCACGTGACCAACTTGAACATGAGAGAAATCTGCACAGGGGACTTTTTCACCCTCTCCCAAATCGCCCAGATTCCTACTGAAATGAATGGAATTCGCTTATGAAATTTCGCAGAGCAGCTATAAATGTCACTGCACCTTTAATGTGTTATTTTTGAGAATTATGACAAATTTGATTTGGTTCTGATTGGCTGAGCCGCATTCTAACAAACATGCACCTTCGTTTACTTCTATGTGTTGCTCGGCACCTGAGGAACTACATTGTTCGGTGGAAGAATACCGCTTTTATATCGCTATATCGTAAAAAGCATCAAGCCTGACGGATGTCTTTTTTTTAACAATGAGTTAGTAGGCTATCCCGTTATTTTAAAATCCTATAAAAAATCCTATATTGTGGAAAAAAAGTGTCCAAAAAAACATTTCTACTGCATTTTCAGCATGGGCCAGTTTTACTAACTGCTTGCACCAAACCGTCTTTTGGCGTTAAAATTGTACTGTCAGGTTTTACTAAATATGAATTAGTGCTCCAAAGGCGTTAATACAGTTATTTTTGTATTAATACCTGACCTTATCGAATATGCATTTGTAGGAGTTTCTCTTCAGACACAAAATTTATGGGAGGAGATTATTCACATGAATCATTGCACTCACCGTATTACTGGCATTAGCACCATTCAAGTTTCAAGTTTCAAGTTTGTTTTATTTGTATAGCACATTTACAAACAGCATCCACGGCTGACCAAAGTGCTGAACAGATGAAGACATAGAACACAAATACCAACCCACAAATACAAACCATAAACTTACAAAGAATTAAAAGCCAAAGAAAAGAAACAGGTTTTCACCATTATTTAACACCCCAAAAAACATGTCTTAAACAATTTTGGCCTTGAAATGATAGGCAGCAGGTAGGAGGAGGCATTGCAGAGAACAAAGAGCATGCACTGTAAAAAAAAAATAACTGTGAATTTAACAGTAAAAGACTGTAAAAAAGCTACAGTAAAATCCTGTTAAATGGTTAACAGTAAATCCCACTACTATATACGGAGAAAAACTGTTTTGGACATTGGATGTAATTTTTACGGTAGTATGCCATTTTTCAAAGTGAAAAAGAATGTAAAATTTACAGTGAGTAACTGTAAATTGACATTCCCAGAATTCAATGCATTACATTTCAGATTTTAATGGGGTTTTTTGTTGTTGAAATAACTATGTTTTTTCTTAGTTTTTTCTTATCGGTTTTGTACATTAGAGTTGTATGTTACATCTAATGTTGTTAAATTAATGTTTATTGCATTATTTCAGTTTGATGTGTGTTATCATGATGGTGTTTAGTGTTTGTGTGAATGACACTGTGCATCTTCTATATATATATATATATGTTAGTATTTAAAAGCTGTTTGTGATGAGCTTTGGTTCATCATGCGACTTTGTCATCACCACCTACTTTTGGTGGTTATCAATGTATTACAAATGTACAAAACAGATTTCGCTACTTCAGTATGTTGATTAACATTACATCAGTTATTACGGTATTTAAAAGTAACTTTAAGCTAAAACCGTAAAGTTTAACGAATTTTGAAAGCTGCCGTTTTTTACTGTAATTTTACAGATTTTTTTTTACAGTGTGTGTTAGAAGGGAAAGGATTTTTTCTACATGTGTTAATTCATTTGGAATGCCAGAACATATTGTTTGCCAAGCCATGTTATCTTTAATTTGCTTCAGGAAATAAAACACGTCTTGGAACCCTCAACTAGGAGTCACACAATACCAGGTCTATCAAAACATTTTTGTCCTCCGGTACTTTTCAATGTACTGTGGCTTCTTTATTTCTTTATTCTTTATTTGTGACTTTGCTAATTTGTGCTGTGCTTGGTATATTGCGTTGGTTGACATGTAAATGAGATGTTGCATCTGTGTTCTTTAATTTGCGCATTGCTAGTAAATCACGTGCAGAAATTTCCCCTCTCATTGGTGCTGTTTTGGCCCTACGTGTGGAAAAATACACTCTTAAAAATAAAGATGCTTCACGATGCCATAGAAGAACCTTTTTGTCTAAATGGTTCCATAAAGAACCTTTAACATCTGAAGAACCTTTCTGTTTCACGAAAGGTTCTTTGTGGCTAAAGAAGGTTCTTCAGATTATAAAAAGGTAAGAAAGAGATGGTTCTTTAAAGAGCTTTTGACTGAATGGTTCTTTGTGGAACCAAAATGGTTATTTCATGGCATCGTCATTTATTTTAAATGCAAGTATTGTGACTTACCTTGGTGCATTGCAGACAGTCTTTCAACAGGTCGTATACTGGGGCAATGATTTGAGATTCTTCACTTGTTTCCAATTTACCTGTCCAGCATGTCGGAAAACCAGAAAACATGGAAGGAACCCAAACCAACAAGTAGGAATCATGCAAACTCAATGCAGAAAGGCCTCTTAACTCAACCAAGACTTGAACCAGGAGCTACCCATTGAGTCACCCTAACTAAAAGATCGTAGATTCAAATTCACTTCCTAGCACAGTCCCCTTGAGCAAGACACTTAACCTCAGATTGCTAGAGGCGAGTCACTCCTGTGTATTGTAATTCAAATTGAATAAAAGCAATGCAAATGACTAATACCCAAACTTAAACACCCTAAAGTAGCCGTCAGCCCCTTTTGCCTGTTGATTTTAATATTAAAACACCCAGTTATCTTAACTTGTCAAATGCGGAGACATAAATCCCTCTCCTGACTTTTCCAATGTCTTTGTCCGAACACCAAACAATTAAAAGACAAAAATGGTGCAATGCACTACTAGTTTTTCCGAAAGCCTCATCCAAAAATCCAGCGTCGGTCGCATTTGAGGAAGTAGGTGCTGGATATTTTCCCCTTGTCAGAGCAATTGACAGACAAGGTCTTCCAATCTGTCCCCTTTAGCACTACCTAGGGACCCTCAGTGAGAAGGACAGGGTGCGGGCCCTGGAAAATCGCACTTCTATCTTTGTTCACACTTTCCATTTCAAGGGCTATTTATCTAATAAAGTCCCTGACTCTGTCTCAGCTCACCTCTACCCGCTGCTGTGCTTCGGTTTCTACCTGGCACCTTTAATTATTTCATGCCTAGGAGACAAGTTTTAACCAGAAGTGGCAGGGAAGGTTGTCCCTGACAGCTGGAGATTATTAAAGTTAAAAACGCAGGGCTGAGGTGTTGTAACAGGTCTCCACACCGCTCGCCGGCGGTGGGAACACCGCGCAAAATAAGGGCCGAAGTTTAATTTATTGACTGGGAGGGAACATCAAGGAGCGTCTAGTAGCGAGTGTCTCCTGAACACACATGCACACGCAGGAAATGACACGGGGCTGGGGGACTTCGGCAGACGCACCTGGGGAGTAGCTGTGTGTGAGGAAGGCAAACTTCGCTTTACTTCTGGTCTTCAGTACACACACACACAGACGCGCATACGAACAGCCATGCAGAAAGGTGCTTCATTAGAGCCGTGTTTTTTGGTAGCGCTCAACCCCCTGGTGACACGGGCAACTGCTCGGTTTGACTCTGTCAGAAATAACAACAAAAGTGCTTGTAGCATTTCCTGTAGATAAGCGCGTTGAAGGAGGGTACTACACACAGATCATAAATTTTGAATTCATGTCCCATCTGTGCCTCTAGACTAGCTCACGCCGTGAGACTAATGACAAACACACTCAAGCCTCAGTTAAGGCTAAAATAAATAAAAAAGTACATTTATACCAGTTTGGCAGATATACAAACTATAGCAACGAGACGCGCTGGCGTTTTTAAATGTTGTGCTCTCACGTACGCGCTGAATATATCAGAGCCGAACATGTTTGCGTCTTCGGCCGTACAGCTACATGAGGAGGAATGTCACAAAACCTGTCAACAACATGTTTTGGGGCATATAACAAAATAAAACTTTTTTTTTCGACATCGGTAAGTGTTTTCAACACAATCTTCTGTTAAGAAAGTGAAGGAAAATATCTGTATTATTTCATTATATACACATTTAAGTTTATATATAAAATTGTGACATATTTGTTGTTGTTATACAGTAACAGTTTAAAAATAAAAGTTCCAAAAAGGTGTTTTTTTTTTTTTTTTTTTTTTTTGCAGTGATGCCATTTTAAAAATCTAAAGAACCTTTTTTGACTATTAAGAACCTTTTCTGCATTTGAAAGTTCCATGGATGTTCAAGGTTCTTCATAGAACCATTCATGCCGATTAAGTATAAATATTGTCATACTGTAATTCAACATACTGATTCTAAAAACAGGCTTATTTTTCTTCATGCATATTTTTTTCTTTTGATTTTAGGGTGAGATATGACCCAGACCATTGTTTGTGAGATTTTCCCATGAGGCAAAATATTGACTAAACGTGTGGAAACTTGAACATGTGGCGTACAGTATCGCAGGCACGCGTTTGCCCGGAGGCCAACATGTCAGTGATTTACAGACTTACGCAGTGATCACGACATTTGTACATTCCACATGTCATACAATTACGAAAGCCATGATTTCTGGAGTTATGTTAAGATAAGTTGTATGTCTTTTTCAAACTCATCTAACCACTCTTGTTTTTTCATGTTTTATGAAAAACACTGAAAAATGCCTGCATGTCATTGCTCTAGTTAAATATCAAAGCAAGTTTCATCTGCAAATTAATGCTTTTAGAGGGTTTCACAAAAAAAAAAAAAAAAAAAAAAACTGGACCATTTTGATCAACGTCTTTACATCAGCTGGTGTTTTCGGGATTTTAGTGGATGTATGAAGTCAGGTGTAGTTCATAATATTAGCTATGAACACGATTCAATAATTTGTGACAACCAAACAATTTTAGTTTTAATTTTTATTTTTAACGGTTAAAAAGTAATAGATTTAAAATGCATTCATTTTAAACTAAGTACAGTTCAAGTCTATTAACATATTTACTGACATATCCCTTGAGACTTACTGATATAAAAATTATATAAACAAGTTGTAATTAAACTTTATTTGGAGTACTACTTGTGCACAATGCACATTTCTTAATATTAAGCCTAAATATGTTTTAATGTCACTATTGATGAGGATTATATGATAATGGATATGACACACTGAAAAATGCCTGAATGTCATTGCTCTAGTTAAATATCAAAGCAAGTTTTATCAGCAAATTAATGCTTCTAGAGGTTTTCTCAGAACTAACTGGACGTTTTTGCATTTATGGCTTTTAATCAGCTGGTGTTTTGGTGAACATAATTCACTTATTTGTCACTTTTAACAGTACTATATCTACTGTATTGTTTTATTATTTCAGACTTCACAATTAGCATTTTTAGTGTCTTTTTTTTTTTTTTTTGGTCAAATGTTTTGCTTGAAATGCATTCAGATTTGTGACCCTGGACCACAAAATCTGTCTTAAGTAGCATGAGTATATTTGTACCAATAGCCAAAAATACATTGTATGGGTCAAAATTATCGATTTTTCTTTTATGCCCCAAATCATTAGGATATTAAGTAAAGATCATGTTCTATGAAGATATTTTGTAAATTTCCTACTGTAAATATATCAAAACTTAATTTTTGATTAGTAATATGCATTGCTAAGAAGGCGATTTTCTCAATATTTTGATTTTTTTGCTTCCTCAGATTCCAGATTTTTAAATATTTGTATCTCTGCCAAATATTGTCCTGTCCTAACAAACCATACATCAATGTAGGGCTTATTTATTTCAGATGATGTGTACATCTCAATTTAAAAAAAAAATGACCTTATGAGAGGTTTTGTGGTTCAGGGTCACATTTGGTTTTGTTTTACAATTTTGTTATCTAATAGGATGTCAAAATTATTTTTGAGAATAACTTCATACTTCTCATTAAATACAATTTCTGTGTTGAGGACTGACATGCAAATGGTAATCAATTTGCACAGAACTGCAATCAAATGTTGGATCAATGAACTGAACTCAATTTCTGGATTCAGTCAGTTTTACTGAATATAACATGCTGTTTGTGTGGAAATATCATCAAGCCATACACATCATTTTTATGTTCATGTTTTTTTATGTTGAAATCGATGTTCATGTTCTCATTGTTTGCCTTGGTGGTTTTCATTTTTTTTTTTAAATGCCAAATTAAACCCTTTTGTGAACAGAGCCCTTTCTAAATTATACAGATAATTATATAATTTAAAGCACATAGAGATTACTGATGAAAATATTTAGCCTGAAAACATGTGACTCTAGACCACAAAACCAGTCTTGGGTATATTTGTGCTGTAGTAATAGCCAAAAATACATTGTATGGGTCAAAATTATCGATTTTTTATGCCAAATATCATTAGGAAATTAAGTAAAGATCATGTTCCATGAAGATATTTAGTAAATTTCCTACTGTAAATATATCAAAACTCAATTTTTGATTAATATGCATTGCTAAGAACTTCATTTAGACAACTTTAAAGGAGATTTTTTTTTTTCAAATTGTTGTATCTCGGCCAAATATTGTCTCATCCTAATCAATGGAAATCTTATTTATTCAGGTTTCACATAATGTATAAATCTTCGAAAATTTTGAAAACTGACCTCTATGACTGGTTTTGTGGTCCAGGGTCACACATAAGCTGTTTCCGAAACTAAGCAATTGACTTTTAAATTACTATTATTTTCATCAGCACAGCCAAAAGAAATTGTATGTTATTTGAAAAAAAAATTATTTTATTTCATTTTTGAAAACATTAGGGCCACACAGACTATTAGATAATGTTAATGCAGCCTTTCTACAGTCTTGCCAATAGTTAACAAACTAATTTAATGCTGGCTAACATCAGTGTAATAAAGGTTATTGAAATAGTCGCTAATAACATGCCTACTTTACACCAATACATCACATTACAGAAGTAAATTGCGTTGTGAATGCTGTTCCAAGCTGACTTTAAGAGTATTCTCCTCTTTTTTCCTTTTTGTTTATTTGAAGATTTTATTATTCTCTTTATTACAGTGCTCTATTTTTGTTAACGTGAACGTATAATGCTGTTCTAAAGTCTCTATGTTAAATTAGCGTCTTTAATTATGCTGTGCGCCAAGGAATGGGCGTCGAGTTTCTCATTGTATAAAATATCCTGTGATTACAGCTAAGAGAGGAAGCGAGAGAGAGAGAGAGAGAGAGCGCTGTATGGGCGAGTGTAATTAGATTAAATATAATTTAGTGTTATGGAGCACTGTTCAATAGGTTTCTCACTGGCTTTAATGAGCTGTCATCAGTACAATACAAATCCGTTTTTTTCTCGGGCAAGCACAGAGTCACATCACTATATTTAATCCCCTGCAGTTAGGCTAATATTATCGCCCCATTCCCACAGCACTGATTTAGGTGTGTGTAGGGGTCGTTACAGTGAAAAATAAAACACCCCCCGCACCTATTCATTTCACCCCCGCCACAGAGACAACTAACCTAATCTGACTCAACTACGCATTTAATATGGCAACTTTATGAGGGTAGTTTATTCACAAACATGTATACTGAATAAGTCGATTGCTGTAACTCCAAAGCTTACTCATAAAATGCTTCCGGATGTGTGTAAATGAAGAGCGCTCGCTGTGGACGTTCAGACAGAGCCTTGTTTTGGAAACCAGCAGAAAGTCTCACAGCTCTGCCTGGGAATTTGTGTCAGAGTGAAATGTTGCGACTTGCATTTGCCCTTGTTTGTAGAGACGCGCCTGGCCTTAAAGAACATGTTCTTCTCTAAACCTCTACAGCTCAACTCTTTTGCTGAAGAGCCCTTGGCTGTAACTAGTTTTAGACTGCATGACACACACACACAAATATACACGGATACTAATAATATTTTTCAAGTTTATGCTTTTCACCAACATTTTTTCCCCCACATAGCAATAGGAAACCCTGCTGAATAGCCCATGGTTGTTGCAGTTGTGGACTAGTGGTTAATATTATGGTGTGGTGCTTATGTGGGTGAGAGTTTCCCATTCTTCTAAACATTTTGTTTTATTCTTAATACTGTTAATATAATGACACAAAGACCTAAACATCAAAAATATTTTTAAAAAATCCCAGTCTGTTAGTTATTCAATTTCATATAAATTTATTTCATGTGATTTGTCTAAAAATGTATGATTCGTATGATAAAATGATGATAACCTCACCTCTAACCTATCAGTGATGTGTAGAGAAAATTGTATGAAAATGTACAAAAGAGGTTGTGCAAACATGAACAATATAGATTTAAAACAATTTAAAATCCTTACTAGAAAACCCTTACGAGACTTTGTTGTCCCAGCTAAAAATCCAATACCCGTTGGATCCCAAAATGATTCTTCTAAAAGAAGAGTTTGGTGTATTCTGTGTTGGTGCCAGATGGGACTTCCAACACTTCTGATTGATGATTTATGCATCTTAAATATTTCTAAGCAAATGTATGCAGTTCATAAAAATGCTAATTAATGTATTTCAATGAAATTATATGCTACATATCAAATGATATATCTGAAGCAGCAAATAAATGATTTTTGTTCCCTTTGGCTGCATCCAAAATCACATACTTCCTTAATTTTTATGTGACCCTGGACCACAAAACCAGTCATAAGGATCAGTTTTTTGAAATTGAGATTCATGCACTGTCTGAAAGCAGAATAAATAAGCTTTCCACTGAGAAAATTACCTTTAAAGTTGTCCAAATGAAGTTCTTAGTAATGCATATTACTAATTAGAAATTAAGTTTTAATATATTTATGGTGGGAAATTTTCAAAATATCTTCAAGGAACATGACCTTTACTTAATATCCTAATGATTTTTGGCATAACAGAAAAATCGATCATTTTGACCCATACAGTGTATTGTTGGCTATTGCTACAATTAGCAATGTCCAGAGTCACATAGTAGGCAAGAAACTATATTTGGGAAGAGTATGTCTAAATTCCAACCCAGTCTCATAAAAATACGTACCTCTGGGTACTTTTCTGCAACACCGTTTTTACGTACCTTCCCAGATAGCACATGTACGTCTGCAGGATGTCTGTTAAAGATCACTTGATCTGGAAAGCATCTGCTGTGTATAAACATCTGACAGACGTCTATAAGATGTCAGTTTTACATGCATTCTAAATTATAAACATCTTAAAGACATCTAATAGACATCTATTTGACATCTGATAGGAAATGTCGTATAGACATACAGATGAGCAAACACTCTAAAAAATATGTCTTGCAAATGTAAATGCAGACGTCAAATAGACGTCTCCAAGATGTATGTGTGCACGTTTTGTGTCACTTTCAAAGAGAAATATCCACTGAGTGGCGCTAAAACATGGTTTCAATACGTGAACTCTGGCACGTTTATTACATTGATATAGGTACATATTGCTGTGTTTTTATTACAGTGCTTCAGGTACATATTGCAGCGGTTCAGAATACAAATATCCGGTAAGTATCGCTAAAAGTTCATGCTCTAATGCTCGTGTTGGAAATATGCCCTACACCAAACCCAACCCTAAACCTACCCGACAGTCTTAACAAATGCAAAACTGATATAAAAACGTATTTGTTTATGCAACCGTGCCATTTGTACTTTCTTATATGCTGATTTTAACTGTTTTGTCGAACCGTAGTTGCAGGGGATTTTACTGTCTTTTGAGGCCACAGGAAAGAATGTGAGCAAAGCAACACAACAAGACTGGTAGGTCATAATGACAATTTGGATTACTTTCATACTACGCACATTCATACTGTAAAAAACATATGTTTTTAGTGGTGTATGTGCTTTTTTGGACACAGTCGTGGTGTTCAAACACTAAGCTAACATAACAGTTAGCCTAAATCATGTAATCATGTCAACTCATGTCGAAAAAGAAAACATCTTAAACCAGCCTAAGCTGATTTGGTGGTTTAAACTGGTGGCCTAGCTTGTGGTCAGCTGGCTTAGTTGGGAGGACAGCTGGTCTCCAGTTAAAGGATTAATTCACTTCCAGAATAAAAATTTCCTGGTAATTTACGCATCCCCTTGTCATCCAAGATGTTCATGTCTTTCTTTCTTCAGTTGAAAATATTTTTTTTTCCCAGTATTTTTCTCCATATAGTGGACTTCAGTAGGGATCAATGGTTTGAAGGTGCAATGGGAAGGAGTCAGAAGTCATTTAATATGAATTAATTTAATTTAATTTAATTTAAACAACTATTATCAAATAATTACATTAATTTAGTAAAATATACATATCTTAGTGCTATATCTTTAGGGACTATATTTTTTCACCGGAGTACCACCTGGGTCTTCTCCTCCCACTTCTACCAGTGATTCTTCCCACGGTACTACCTGTGCATATATCAACAGCATCACTGGGTTGTAGGTTGCCAAGTTAAGGGGACAAATGGGTTAACATTTGTATGTAAATGTGTGAGAGCGATGCATTTCATACAAGATCTGGCAACTGGACAATCTTGGAACATGTTGATGTGATTTTTCAAGGAGAACTTCACCTCCAAAACAACAATTCACAAATAATTTACTCACCCAATTGTCCATCCAAGATGTTCATGTCTTTCTGTCTTCAGTCGTGAAGAAATTATAGTTTTTGAGGAAAGCATTTCAGGACTTTTTTCCATATAATGGACTTCATTGGTGCCCGATTTTGAACTTCCAAAATGTAGTTTAAATGCAGCTTCAAAAGGCTCTAAACGATCCCAGCCGAGGGAGAAGTGTCTTATCTAGCATAACGATCGGTCATTTTTTTGGAAAATATATTTTTTTATACTTTTCAAGCACAAAAGCTCATGTAGCACAGATTTTGTTGAACGCGCAAAGACTAAGAAAGTGCAAGTCAAATGCTTCTTACAAACAAAAAGGTACAACGATGTCCTCCTCTCAAGTTGTAGGAGAAAATAAGATGAAGTTTTTCGCCATACTCAGTGCACAGAAGATGAACTTACACGTGATTCGTAGTAGTGATGGGAAGTTCGGATCATTTTACCAACTCTGACCTTTGAGTCTCGTTCAGAATCTTGTTTCGAGTCATTTTGTTCATTTTAGCAAAATATAACTAAAATGTTAAGTGTTACTTCCCTAACACTGCTTACTGCTTACACAAACATTGATCACACTACAAACAAGACAAAACTATAATGCTATAAGAAAGAGAAAAGATGAATTCATAATTTACCTGGGTCTTTAGTCTATAATTAGCTCACCTCTCCTCTTATCTGACAAGTTTTCGTGTTTGAGTCGGTGGTTCATCACGTGACAGCCCCATAAGATGAATGAACGACTCGAAAAAACCCAAAGACTCGAAACAGGTGAACTAATTCCAGTACAGAACCTAATAGGATGTTGCGCATGCACGACTGAATGAATCACTCCCCGAGACGACTCATTCTTCCCAAGTCACACTGAAGATTCGTTCAAAATGAAAGAATCATTCAAGAAGACCCATCACTGATTCGTAGCATCGTGGACGCACATCTCAGAGCCTGTATTACACGAGCTTTTGTGCTTAAAAAGTATACAAATTTTTACTTTTCGAAAAAAAAAAAATGATCGTTTTGCTAGATAAGACCCTTCTTCCTCGGCTGGGATCCTTTAGAGCCTTTGAAGCTGCATTTAAACTATGTTTTGGAAGTTCAAAATTGGGGCACCAATGAAGTCCATTATATGAAGAAAAATCCTGAAATGTTTTCCTCAAAGACCCTAAATTTCTTAACGACTGAAGACAGAAAGACATGAACATCTTGGATGACAAAGGGGTGAGTAAATTATTTGTAAATTGTTGTTCTGGAAGTGGACTTCTCCTGTTATATAATAAGGTTTGTGCCATACAAATTACGAGAGTTTTACCGGAGGCAAATGTAGCACACATAAAATATGCTCAGTGGGATTTTTTTATAGAAAGATTACAAATACGGGAGAAATACAGGAAAATATTTAAATGAGATAATAGCTTGGTAGAATGGTAAAATACGGGAGAATCCCGGGAAAAACGGGAGGGTTGACAGGTTGAAAGGCGTTAAGCTAGTGCAAGACAAACATTTGTGGCTAAAAGTATATACATTTGTATGACCGATCGTTTCTCTGGGTAAGACCCTTATTCCTCGGCTGGGAAACTGCAATTTGGACCTTCAACCCGTTGACTATCATTAAAGTCCACTATGGAGAAAAATCATGGAAGGTTTTCCTCAAAAACCTTAATTTTTTTAAAGAAAGAAAGACATGAACATCTTGGATGACATGGGAGTGAGAAAATTATCAGGAACTTATTTCAAAATACTGTTTAATTCTTACTTACATATTTATGCTATCAACTACAACAGCAAGAAGTGACAGACACTTGCAAACCAGCAACTCCTTGGTGAATTCTAGCATGGCTGCATCTTGCATGACAGCACAAGTGTATTTCTCAGTCAGCATTTCAGCAACTTCTTGAATGATGAGTTCTAAGTCTTGAACCAAACCAAAAAAATGAATCACATTCAACATTGTAACATGTGAGTGAAAGCAAACAGTGTGAGGAGAACACTACAGGATTATGTATTTAAGTAGAGTTCACAGCACTTTCTGGTCATAAATGGTTTCAGTTAAGTTTGAGAAACCCATCTCTAAGGTAAAGACACACAAGTGATAGTATAATAGCTGCTAGAAATCAGTATTATGGTAATTCTGAAATAAGGAGGAAGCAGTAGGTAAAGGTAGTGCGCTCTGCAGTGCAGTTGGTGTGGCAGGATAGTCAAATCAGTGACAGCCTTTTGATGGTAAATCTCCTATGTGAGAGCGAGAGTGGACCCTTCACCAGAGTGTCTAACTAATCGCCATCTTCGTCCAATCAGCTGTCATCTCCCTCTGCGGCGGTCTTAAGAGAGCCCGAACCCCACGCCTGTAGTCAAATTGCTCAGCTTCACCGGACTGTCCAATTACATCTAATTGTTATCAGTGGGGGGGTGCTGGAAATCGGG
>JAHKKF010504471.1:0-24943 GCA_019740295.1 Labeo calbasu
TCTATTGGACGTTTCCTATCAGATGTCAAATAGACGTCTATTAGATGTCTTTAAGATGTTTATGATTTAGAATGTATGCAAAACTGACATCTTACAGACGTCTGCCAGATGTTTGTACACGGCAGATGCTTTCCAGATCAAGAGATCTTTAACAGACATCTTGCAGACGTACATGTGCTATCTGGGTATATATAAAATAGCATTTTATGTAGAATTCAAATGTGTCCGATACTTTTGTGGTCTGCGCCAACTCGCACAAATGATCCACTCTGCACTATCGTCTCTCTGAACCGGAGCGGACTGTGTGTGCACTGCAGCGATTCGTGTGACACAATGTGAAACCAGACTTCATTCCCTATCCCCTATATAGTGCATTACGTGCCATTCACCATACAGGAAACGCTAACTCTGTGAACAAGTGACCGATTTCAGCCACAGCTTCAGCATCTATTTATAGTGTAGGGGGCGGGACGCTTCGAATTCTAGAGAGCATTTGATTGGACAGAAAGTTTGATGAGAAGCTGAAGTGCAGGGTGATGTCATCAAAGTCAGAGACTGTAAATACTGAATGCTGCTAATATCTTCAAAATGCGAATTCTGTCATCGTTTTGGAGCACACTAACTTAATGATAACCTTAAGGCTAACATTCATACTAAAAGCCAAAAAAAATCAATTTTGATTTCTTGGGGATGTAAGGACGTATTCTTGGAGCACAGCTAAATGAACAAAAAGCTCGAGAGACCCGTTTCTAAAATGTAAACCTAATTTATGTTAACATGCCGTCTTAAAATAGCGTTGCTAATGTGTGAAATGCTGAAAAATTGCGAGATGCGTCGCACAATGGGCAAACAGGTAGGCTACTTGAAAACCTAGTACATGTTTACATAATTGCAAAATGGCTCAGTGTAACGCAAAAACGCGTTCTGTGTAAACCAGGATGCCCGAAGTGATTTGGGACTCTTTTTTTCTTGGCTGGTTTACAGGACAAAGATAAACGAATAATCTCAAAAATGTCAGCTCCATTTATTTGGATGAAGTACACAACCAGAACATCTTAAAATGTCACGATAAACTCTTGGCAAGACTGGGATTAAAGAGGTCTTGTATCTTGCCTCGCCTGTTGGGGTTGATTTACAACTTTGTGGTCTGGCAGTTGTCTAAATGGCAGTTTAATTTTGTGCTTTCCTCCACCTCTTATCTTGTCGTAATATTAACAAAATAATTAAGCCATTTTTATTTCAAATAGGCTACACATATAATTAGATGAAGGACGTGGCCGAATAATTCATTCATTTGCATCAAAAAATAATTAACAGTAAACAGTAAAGTGAATAAGCCTTTGAATCGCTGCTCAGGTAACTGCTGATACTCTAATTAAACAGTAGCACTCTATACTTACCCTAATTTCTGCTTTTTAATTTCCCACAGTGTGTATGTGCTATGAATGATTATTACTCATTCAGATTAAAGGAGCGAGATGTACCGACAGAAATATTGCTTTCGGATCCCTGCTGTGTGTTTTGGGTGAGGGGCTTGTGGAGGTGGGATGAGAGACAGAGGAAATGTTCTTTCACTGCCCTGGCAACTGGATCAGACATTAATCTCAATTCAGAGCCAATGAATAACTCTCCTTTCTGAGTCTCTTTTTGATTGCATAATGTTGACATCCGCGGTCAGCGCGCTGACTAATGCTGAGAGGTGTATCATTCTGAGGTATTTTCACGTTAGTAATCTCTTTAAATACATGTTAAGTCCTCACAAGACAATTTTGATTTTAGTCTTTAATCTGAACAATTATGTGTGTAAATCAATCATCACTAAGAATTCTTTGTTTATTAAAATATATAGGAACATGATCAAGCAGCCAATCACAGCATGAAACTGTAGCCTTTGTAACACTGACACCCAGGGGCATCTGTTAGTATTTTTTATTTTTTTTTCTACAAAAAACTATTTTTTTTTTTATTTAATTAGGCTTTCTCCTGTTGTTAGTGTTAATGATTCGCAGGCTATATTTGTATCATTGTAACAGTGTCATATCAGATTAGAGCAGTGATGAATAATTCTTATATAGGATTTTAATCATCCTGATCACAAATAAAAATCAGCACTGCTCAGCAGTTCATTAAAATTAAAGATATTACATCCATTTATGACTTGTAATTATAATTAAGCCAATTGAAAATGATCATACTCATTTCTACATCAGTCAGTACTTATTTGAAGTTATTATGACTCTAAAACTACTAAATCATTTCAGATCTAATTGACTTTAATGGTATTATAATTATAACTCTGTCAAAGATTTTGTCATCCAATGCATGGCACAAAAGCAAAACACATTATGACATAAAATAACATATTTGTTATTGTATTCACTATTAATCCAATAAGATTATGAATTAATTGTGCAATGAGTGGCCTGGATACCTGTAGGCCAAAGGAGCTTATCCTTATAAAGTAGTCAGCACTTTGGAAAAGCTTTTTAAAGTTCATGGACTAACAAAACAGACCTCATGTGTCCTGCTGCACTACGTGTTTGCACTTGAACACAACTTAGCATTTATGACCAGTTACATTTCAGAATGTCAGCATGGAAGTGTTTGTGCAATGCATCAAAGCATTGTGAACACTGCAAGACAGGCTCTGCACTACTCCACTGAATATATAAAGAGATTATTATAGTGAAATCACACCATCAGTCAGCTACTTTGCATTTATTATTTATAATATAATATCACATAATCAAATTTCTTTGAGTGTACTCATTGCAGATCTATCAACATTATGGTCTTAAGTAGGCTACTAACAACAGTATCAAATGACACCTTCTAGATTAGACTCTGGCTGTCATTTTGTTAAAACAGTTTTGTGATCTATTGGGTCTGGGTCACCCATACCTAAAAACAAGGCCATTTGACTTCCACAGTCACATTATTGTTGTTATTACGCTCTTTTATGGCATTTTACGTCCTTTTATGCCATAAAAGGACAATTTTTGGTTCCCCAAAGAACCTTAAAGTGATAAACAGTTCTTAAAAAAACAACATTCTTTTTCTTAGTATAAAGATTTTTTGTGGAATGGAAAGTTTCCAGCGATGTTAAAGGTTCTTCATGGAATTTTAAAGAGTTTAGATTTTTTTTATATTGTGGTCCAAAGTGGTACGTGTCCAGACAAAATGCACCACCCTCCACCCTCGTGAACTAGGCCAGACTTCTAGATCCTGTTTTTGACAAACTATTAATAGTAAGAGCAGAGGGCAGAGGGGATTATGACTCAGATTGTCTGAATGATTCACAGGATTGAGTGATCAAGAGCAGGATACGGGCAGGGCTTTCAGCATTTCAGATCCAGGGACCCCCTTCCCATTCAGCCAAACAAGGGACTCCCTAAATACAAATGCTAGATAAATGCATTCTCACTAACTTTTAATTGGCATATATTTAATTAATGACTTTAGCAAACATTACTGGTCCCACTAGCTACTATGTAATTACATTTAAATCAATCATTTGATATTAATCATGCACTTATTGTATACATACATTTTTTAAATTGTACTTATGTTTTTAAAAAGACCTGCATGTAATTAATTTCTGTAATTACATTTATAATTACACTATTGACCCATCTTTTACACTTTAACCCATACCACCAAACCTGTTGCTAACCATACCCGTATCCCACCTCGATAGCAGCAAAAGTGTTTTGCAGTACATTATGAACACAATAAGTACATTGTACTTACAGTCAAACCAAAATTTATTTAGACACCTTTAACGTTTCTCACATTATCACAGTTTATTCGCTATAGTTTAGAAAATGGTAATAATATAATACAAGAACTCATGTTTAACTGTATCAGAACAAATTCATCTTGATAATGTTAGATAACTTTGATAGAAAGTTATAAAATGGATTACAATCAACCAAAAACAACTGTTATTATGACAATATTTACACAAGTATCAATTCTTTGACCAATTACCAAGCAATGTTTAATTTTGTTCAGTCTGTGGTGTAAAAATGTCGCTTTAGCAATTAAAGAAAAAACACTTTAGCAAAACATGGTCAGGTCAAAGTGTCTAAATAATTTTTGGTCCCAAATGTTTATCGGTTTTACTGGTAGTCCACTGTATGAAGAATTTTTAGGTATAATATGTCACAGTTTATTTTGCTATCCTCACTCACATAACTGAACTATAGTGTGCTGCACCCACTAGTAAAAAAATATCAAAAATTATATGTGGTGTCTGAATAATTTTTGGTTTGACTGTATTTTTTGATGTAAGTACATTGTGGTCACCGAATATAAAGTGGGACTGAAAATGTTTATACACTTAAAAAAAATCACTCAGAAATAGTCAATTCCACAATTACAAAGTAACCACAATTAACACATTTAATTAAATGTGACATTTTTAAGTAGAAAGAGAAATAGTATTTTCTTGTAGAATGTACTATAATACTACTGTAATAATCTTTGTTTTATATACAACCTTTTTTTTTTTACAGTGTGTATCCCATCAAACACCCTGTAAGACCATCATGGACACCCGGGGGAAGATCCAACGTGAGATGTTTTCCCCTCAAAGTTAAATTATGATGTTATAGTGTATTGAAGTAAACGATATGTTCAAATGTATTTTCACTGATGCATTTTTGAGTCTGTTTTTAGTAATTAAATGGAGGAATTTTCTGTATTTTGTGGCCTTGAACTTAAAAGTCAATAAATCTAACAGGTAAAAATAAGCAGGTCATGGTTAACATTCTCACATGAGACCCTCAGGGAGTCCTTGAACCTGAATTGAGGAATAGAACGCTCTGTGTACTAAATGATGAGTTATTGCAAAGCTCTTGATCTTGTTTCAAGCTAATTGATTCAGACATGGACTGATATGAATAATCCCCTGCAGTCATGTGACCCAAAATAGTCCTTGTGTTGAATCCCAAGCCAGTAGAGCACCTTCACTGAAAGGCTGAGGTTACTTTTACACTTTGGTGCATACTGAAAGTTTTAACTTCTACTTTTTTTAAAGGGGATACACATTTATATCCTACATCACACGTTTTGGTGTTGTATCATCGGTTTGCGGGGCTTAAAGGTTTATTGGGATGTCTGGATCAGAGCGAACTCCAGGACAGTGAAGCTGACAGATGTGATAATGGACATTTGTTGTTGAGAAGCAGAGCTTGTGTTTTTTATTGTCATCTTTCGCCATGGGTCAGCGACTCAGTGAGGATTCGGACGATAAAGAGATTGATGTTGCTGAACTGCAAGAGTGGTATAAAAAGTTTGTGGTTGAATGTCCAAGCGGAACGCTCTTCATGCACGAGTTCAAGAGCTTCTTCGGTGTAACTGGAAACCCAGAAGCAGCCGATTATATAGAAAACATGTTTCGTGCTTTTGATAAAAACGGGGTAAGTGATTCATTTTCAGTTACATAAGTTATATAATATAATATAAATATACACTTTGATTTGCTTATTTAAAAAATGAAGCTTTTTGACAGTTCAATCCTCTTTTCTCTTTCCCTTTCATTTTCTTCATAGGACAACACTATTGATTTTCTGGAATATGTTGCAGCCTTGAATCTAGTGCTGCGAGGAAAGTTGGAGCACAAACTGAAATGGACTTTTAAAATGTACGACAAGGATGGAAGTGGCTGCATCGACAAAACAGAACTCAAGGAGATTGTGGAGGTAATCATTTCCCATGTCCTTACATATTGTCAACACGGTCAGATGGGCTTAAACGTCAACTGGGTTTATAATACTTCTGTGGTTTACTAGATTACTAAAGGAAAAAGGATAAAAACCATAATTGGGTGCATGTGTACTGAGATTAGAGTTACATGGCCTGTTTCATAACTTTCACCTTGACATTGGAACTTACTAGTGAGGATTAATCCATATGACCGCTGTGATAGCAGGACATTTGTGTGAAAACATGCTATTATACTTTTTATTATCACTGTAAAGACGACATTTATGTGTTTACGAATACAAAGTAAAAATGGACACTTTTACTTTGCTTTTACAGTCAATCTACCGACTAAAGAAAGCTTGTCATGGTGAACTTGATGAAGAGTGTAACCTGCTGACCCCAGATCAGGTGGTGGACCGAATATTTGAGCTAGTGGATGAGAATGGAGATGGTAAAACTTACTATGATTCATTGTTTTTTCTGCAATTATTTAATGGTTAAAACAAAAAGTAGTCTTTCCCTTTATGTTTATTTAAGTTCATTGATGTTAATAATTAATCAAACTGGAAAATTCTAGCTATCTCAAAGGCTTTTTTGAAAAAGCAGCTAATGCTGAGTTTCTTTGCTGTGTCCTCAGGGGAACTGTCTCTGGATGAGTTCATTGACGGGGCACGACGTGACAAGTGGGTCATGAAGATGCTGCAAATGGACGTGAACCCCGGGGACTGGATCAATGAACAAAGACGCCGCAGCGCCAACTTTTGAACTCCATATTCACCAAAACAACCCTTAACATAAACCTACCCCTTAACCAACATATACAGAGCATGCATAGTTTCTCAACTACACTCTTAGTTTTGGTTCATTCAAGTGAATTTAAGCCAACAGCACTTTCTTCTTTTTTTTTGACAAACAGAATTTATTCTCTCTACGTGTAAATATTCATGTTTTCTTTATTGTTTCTTTCATTCTTGTTGTTACGATCTGTAAAAGGCTCACTTTTGTGACTGACTGGATTTCTGTCTTTCTGTTATGATAATTCTGCAGATGAGGCGCATTTGAGTTTTCTGTATGTGGCATATTACTTATATAGCATAAACAACAGCAATCAGTTTGCAAATTGGCATATCTGATGTTTGTAAATATATGAAAGAATTAAGTCTCTGGAAGGTCTCAATTGTAAAGGAGTTTGCATTTGTAAATTTCTCAAAAATAAAAACTTACCAATTATAAATTAAATGTACCATTAATTAATTTTGTTTGTTTGTTTTTGTATTTTTATTTATTACAAAGTTATGCTTGCGTTTGAAAAAAAAACAGTAATAGCAATTAAATAGCACTTAAAAATTTCATGACTAAGTTTATTTTTATTTTTTATGTTTATTATGATTTTAACGAAGCAAGGTAACAAACCCCCCAAAAATCTCCATAGCAAAATATTAACAAAATTGTTTCAGACTATTTTATTAAAGCTGTCTTATGATTAAATTAACATCATAACATCACTTATGTTATATCACTTGCAAATAATTTTAAGTTTTAGGATGTCAGCAGTGGTCACTGCATTTATCAATTATATAATTGTAACATTTTTTAAAAAATATATTATAACCATATATTAATGGTTGTTTATAATATGTTTTAAACTATTTAAAACATTAAAATTTAGTTAATTAAAATGTTCATGCTAGTTAAAAACTCGATATTTAAAAACTGTTATCATCATCATATTTAATGCAATATTTGTCAGGGTTCGGGTAAAGAGAAGAGGCGAGGACTCAGTACTGCAGAGTGATGGGCTTTTATTTGATCTTAAAATAAAACAAAACAACAACAACAACAACAACAACAACAACCCCATGGGGGAAAACCACAGCTGGCAGCTTGGCAGGACATGAATAGCAAGAATAAGAAGACAAACTGGCACAGGATTGAAAACACAAGGACAATAAATAGAGAGCAAATGAGGCAGGAAACGAGGGAAACACAGGTGGGGCAAATGAACCAATAATCAGGAAACAAGATGGGTGGGGTCAAGACAATAGACATGAGAACACATGGCACATGGAAACAAGACAAAAGCCATGTGCTCCCACAAAAACAAAAACACGAGCACATGGCCAGCAAAACAAATCACCGGGCATGTGCAAAACAAGACACAAACATGAGGAAACTCAAAAGCTCAAACTCAAAACATGACATGAAAGCACGCAGCCGAAAACATGAGCTGTGTGCAACAACACCACAAGACAACAAGAAAAGCACGCGTCTGAACATGAACCGTGGGTTACACAAAACACAACAACACACGTGCACAAAAGAGCATACGGCCCGAGCGAACTCAAGATCGCATGCTCCCACAACAAGACAGAACATGGAGTGTGAGTGTCCGAACCCCGACACAAAACCGAAGATATGAGTGCCGGGATCCAAACACCACGCTCCAACAAGAAACAAGGCACGCAGACGACATGAAAAATAGACATCATGGGAGTGCCAGGGCTCTGTCACAAAACCACAAGAAAACTAGACTGAAGTGACAGAACCCTGACAATATTACTGACCTGAATAAGACATTTCACATAAAAGATGTTTACATATAGTCCACAAGAGAAAATATTAGTTGAATTTGTAAAAATGACCCCGTTCAAAGTTTACATATACTTGATCCTTAATATTGTGTTGATACCTGATTGATCCACATTTGTTTTTTTGTTTAGTGATAGTTGTTCATGAGTCCCTTGTTTGTCCTAAACAGTTAAACTGCTCGCTGTTCTTCAGAAAAATCTTTCAGGTCCCACAAATTCTTTGTTTTTTTTTAGCATTTTTGTGTATTTGAACCCTTTCCAACAATAAGTATGATTTTGAGATCCATCTTTTCACACTGAGAACAACTGAGGGATTCATATGCAACTATTACAGAAGGTTCAATTTAAATGAATAATCAAAAAAGGCATATGTTATAGAAGCCTGTTTACCATGCAAATATTTTCTTCATGTATATGTAATTTTTAATTCATTATCAGCCTTTAGTGTCTGTCAGTGGATTTATAAACAGTCTGCTCTCCCGCTCCCTGACGTTAGATGGCACTCAAACCTTTCAATACAATGAATTTAAACCTGAACGCAAAGCAAAAGAGAAACCACGTCTTTATTTGTTCTATATGTGTTTACAGTCCTTGACCTCGAGCTATATGAACGTTTAAAGGGACTTAAAACACACATCAGCTTTTTGTTGTGGTAAGTTATCAGACCAGCTGTAGCCAGAACTCGACGTGTCTAACTAGTGGTTGTTGGTTAAGAACTTAAACATGTAACGTTAAATACACCTTATTTTGCTTCACCTTCATTTGTAATTACTTACTGATGATTATAAACATGACCATTATAGGCTATACAGGGGGAATGTAGTTAGTTTGTGACACTGGAACGGTGTCATCGTATTTTAGTAAATATGTAAGATTTTAAGTAAAGAGCACAGCTCAATCATGAAGGTAGATTTTAACAGGTTTGAGAGGTTTTAGTACTATTTCTTCGTAAATGTTAGGTTATCACAGGATTGTTTTATACAATGTAATTTTAAACAATAATTAATTGAATTTTCTGTTGACCTAAAGGGTGTTTTGCTGATTCTTAAATTTGCGTTTGACTGGTATCCATTTTACAGATAAGATGACTGTAAAATTTAGCATATTATGCCATTTGTGTTTTTCAGTATTAGTATATTCTTCCAAAGTCAGAATAATTAAAAAAAACACACACACATCGTCCCATCGTTTGTGTGTGTTAAATGACCTGTATATTTCTCCTGGACAGTAACACAGGAAATGTTCAATAGCTTTTTGTAGTCATGATCAAATGTGTCTGTACAGAAACTAATACCAGTCAAGTCCCTGCTCAAATGTCAAAGGCATCTAATGGACAAGATTGTGCGGATAAAGGTATGGCGAAAGTAAGCATGTCTTCATTTGATTAACTTTACTTCTAAAAGTCTTACTGTTTTACTTTTCAAACCTCTGTAAGGACTGGCAAAGAATTTAGAAAGGCTTTTCAGAATAAAACAAAATGTAATTGGACTGTTGGCTGCGGTACAGGCGAAATTGAATTCAGATGCATTATCAGGCCATTGTCTGGAGGTTGGAATGATTTGTGTCTTGTTATGATTGGGTTTGTGGTCTTGCTCGTTTATTGCAGCTCCCGTGCAGCTCGGGATGGCGGCTGCTGCACAAGAAAGGAGATTTGTTCACCTGTCCGCCCACCGATGCCCTGGCGCACTGCATCAGTGAAGACTGCCGCATGGGAGCAGGGATTGCTGTGCTCTTCAGGAAGAAATTTGGTCGAGTTCAGGATCTTCTTGCTCAGCGTGAGTGTGAATTATCATTACTGAGAGGTGGCGATCATATTACAATAATTTCTTTCTCAGTATTCTTTGTTGTCTTCTGTTTTGTGCAGAGAAGAAACCTGGGGAGTGTGCTGTCCTTAGAACATCTGGACGTTTCGTGTACTACCTGGTAAGACGGCCTGTAGTGTTTGGCTCACTTTACTTCACATCACAATCGTTGTTCTTGTTAACAAAAACATACCTTTTCCAACTTTTTTCCTGCACTAGATCACAAAGAAAAAGTACTATCAAAAACCCACCTATGACATTCTCAGGACGAGCCTCATGTCAATGAGGGACCACTGTGTGGCCAATGGCGTTAACAGTATATCCATGCCTCGGTAAACTAACAACAGTGTTTAATAACAACAGTGTTGTTTTTGATTTAATTACCCACCCTCATGTAATTCCAAACCAGTAAGACCTATGTTCATCTTTGAAACACAAATTAAGATACTTTTGATGAAATCCAAGAGCTTTCTGACCCTGCAGAGACAGAATTGTTTAATAGAAGTTGCTGAGTAAAGTCGTTATTTTTGTTTTCTTTGCACACAAAAAGTATTCTTGTAGCATCATAAAATTAAGGCTGAACCGCTGTTTTCACAAAAGCTTTCGAATTTAAATAAAAATATCTTAATTTTTGTTCCGAAGATGAACGAAGGTCTTATGGGTTTGGAACGACGATGAGGGCGAGTAATTAATGACAGAATTTTCATTTTTGAATGAACTGTCCCTTTAAATCCAGAAAATGATTTTCAGTTTTCTTATTTTGAATATGATTCTAGCTAAAAGACTTGAAGATGACAATAAGAATAATGTTGCAGTAGCTTGATAATTATATTTTTAAATACTAATTTGTAAAGAATTGAGTAACTTTTCTTATGAATATACAATAACTGATGTCATTTTGTCTTGCTAGGATCGGCTGTGGCCTGGATAAACTGAAATGGGAAAATGTGTCTTCCATTATCACTGAGGTCTTCCAGGACACAAAAATTTCCATCACTGTGTACTCAATCTAGACCACGGCAGGTCTGCAACTCACATTATTTCTTAACCGTTCTTAAAGAATGGTTGGAGGATGGCTTTTTATTCCAATGGAATTTCACAGCGTACTTTAAGGTGTATAGGGTGTTTATTATTCTTGTTTTGGGAAATATAAGCTCTTAAGTTCCAGTTATATACACTTAGAATATGTAGTTTTTCCCCCTAAGTTAGATTCCATTGTTTTCCATCCTCCTGTTGTATCTCTAAACTGTGTAGCTGTTCTTTTCACCACTAGAGGGTGTGAGTGTCATTGGATTGTTTGATAAATAATGCTTAGTAGTTCACATTTTCCCATTAAATATCAGTAAATTAAGTGTACCTCAAATATAAATGCACTATAAATGTCTCATAAATAGTAACTCCACCATTATTCTGCCCTATTTCCAATTGTTTCTTTAGTACTGTCGGTTCTCAACCCTGTTCATTGAGATGTTTAAAAGCTGTCTCATTTCGAAAGCTGCGCCCTCCAAAGGTCGTGTTAGTCAGCCGCATACGTCACAGAACCTCTCTTATTTCAGAAAAGCAACCATTATAAAATTCTATGTTAGTCCTCATGAGGCATAATTACAGTCATTTCTGTCTCTGGAATGTAATGGTCGACAGATAAAGCAGACAAATGTGACCTTTGGAGGGTGCAGACTTTGAAATGAGACACAGCGAAAATTTGCAGTTTTGGGGGGACTCCAAGAACACAGTTGTGATTCACTGTCTTAGTATATTATAAATAGCATTGAAAAACATCACAGCGTCATACTGCTGTCTTTAGATTGTGCTCATGATGGGAAACTGACTCATTTTCATTGTTTTACATACAAGGAGACTGTTCACTATGCCAATATTTATTATATCATTTCAAAATATTAAAAAAAGAAAAATTAAAAAGACAAAATTAGAATATTTAAACATGAGCAAAGCAAACTGTTTTTTAGTTAACTGGAATTACATGCTTTAATTTTACACCTAGATGTTCAGCTTCTAAAATTTTTCTTAAAATGATACTTGGTAAAATCAGCTATATATTTGAGGTATCCGTCTAAATACTATGCACAAGTGTGGTTTGGATTCATTATGTAAGTTTAAAATCAGTTAATAAAGTCAATCCTGTGATTTCACAGGACAAATAGTGTTGACAGAGCAAACAATGCTGTTGTAATTACAGGGACTTTGTAATAATTAGCTTTTAAGTACTAAATTGGCTTAAAGGCGGCGCCCAGGCTGTTTTAAACAGTCTTAATCAGAGGCCAGCAGCGGCTCCTTACCCTACTTTAAAATATCACACAACCTTTCATCATAATAATCATAGTTATCTTGACAGTCCTCCCAGGGTGTAAAGTTTTCTTCCTCGTTCTCGACGAAAGTAGACCAAACATAGGCAAAATCCACAGGCCTCATCATGCGTATTTTACACCCCGCCCTAACTAGCGCCTGAAGTCCGGCTTGTATCTCTGGTTCCTCCCACTGGAAGAGTCGGGAGCAGTGGATATTAAGGCGAATCGTCTTGCGTGCTTGCAAGATCTCTACGAGCTTAGCGGCGCAGGCTGTGCAAGGGCTCGAGGACATGTACCAGGTCACCGTGTAGCGGAGTGACTTGTCATAATAGGCCAGCACCTGTTGAAAGAATGCATCTTCGGCGTGTGAACCCGAATGCTCATCCTCCAGGTAACCACGAAGGCCATCTGTTTCTCCAGAGCCTCCTTGTATGTCTACCTGGTAGCACAGGAAGGTCTTGTTGCGCCCGGAGGAATATTCCACGTTTTTAAATTGGAATTTAAAGAAGGTCGGGTTCATTCTGTCCCTGTGGGAGGAAGGAGGACATTTGAAAATGAGACTTTTATCACAATCTGTTGTGAGAAAGTGTGACTTAGATTAAAGTAAAAACTGGAGCATGCTACATGACTTTATTTCTGAAGATTTTAACAGATTATAAAACATCATATGCTTGACGACTTTGTAAATGGTTACAGAGGAAAAAATAAATTTATACACTATCCAACTTTCAAATCGTTCCAAACATGGCAAACTCACGCAGAAACATGCACCTTGTTGCTAGGACAATGTGTTCTAAAATCAACATGGTGATTTTAAGGGACTTTCTGGCCCTGTTTAAACTAGTCGTTTTCGTTTTAAAATGAAAACGCTCCTCATCAACACTAGTGTTTTCACTGCGTTTCAGAAACAATTTCCGTCCGCACTACACAACCGAAAACGAATGTCACATGGCCATTCATGCACACTGGGCATGCATTGTTTACATGGTCGTCCAGGATATGCAGAGTGAATGTGGGCAGCCACGCCTTTGTTTTCAAAAGTCTGTTTTCAAGGGTCGAAAACGCTGGAGTAAGTGCAAATGACAGGCGTAACTGTAGCAAAAGTTATGGGTTTTAAAACGAAAAAGGCACTAGTGTAACCATAGCGTCAAAAATGCTGCAGACCCCATTTTAGTTTAAAAACTCCAGGTTTGGCTTTCAGCGTAAACGGACCAAAATGGAGACTTTTGAAAATGACGTGGCTGCCTACATTCGCTCTGTACTGACCTTGATGATCATGTAAACAATAACATCATGCTTATTATGAATAGTCATGCGACATTCGTTTTCAGTTGTGTAGTGTGGACTGAGACTAGACGAGGAAATGAAAACTAACTATTTCTGTGAAACCTCTCAACTCCAACTGCTCCAACTACAAATATGGGCAAAAATCCGTGCAAAAGTTGTGTATTCCAGCTTTAAACAAATGAATGTATTAACTTTGGACAAGAAGTGCTTCTCTTTGTGTGGCCATTAATTGGCCTCAAATGTACTTAAAGGACTTGTATTGATCACTTCGTTTAAATAAATTCTTATGAAATCATAGGTGGGTTTTCTCTTGAGTTTTATTATGTTTAGAAGGTAGTAAGTGGTAAGACCATGAACTTTTTTGGCCCTCATGTACACTACATGGCTTAAAGGGGTCATCGGATGCCCATTTTCCACAAGTTGATATGATTCTTTAGGGTCTTAATGAAAAGTTTGTAATATACTTTGGTTAAAAATTCTCAATGGTAGTGTAAAACAACACCCTTTTTACCTTGTCAAAATGAGCTCTGTAAAAATAAACCCATTCTGATGGAATGCAAATGAGCTCTGTTTGCCCTGCCCCGCTCTTCTCTCTGTAGAGTGACGAGCTGTGCTCTGAGAGATTTTTTACTTTAGCCACATTTGACAGGCGATCTGACCAATCATAACGCAGAATCCGCCATTTTTGTCCGACAAACCAGACAGAAGAGTAGATTAACGTTGATGGTCTTGAACTTGAAAAATGGTATGTATTTCCACAGAAACAAGATACCTTTTGATGTTCATTCATGTTTATTTTGTCCTATACACTCATCACCAGGGATAGGCAACCAGGGATAGGCAACGTCGATCCTGAAGTGCCGATGACCTGCAGAGTTTAGTTACGACTCTAATCAAACACACCTGAATAAGCTAATCAAGTTCTTCTGGGTTACTAGGGTGACAGGCAAGTGAGTTGTTGTTGTTTTTTAGGTTTGGAACTAAACTCTGCAGGACATAGACACTCTAGGACCGACGTTGCCTATCCCTGGGTTAAATGGTTCTGTTTCACAAATGGTTCTTTGTTTGCGAAAGAAGTTTCTTTAGATTATAAAAAGGTAAGAAAGATGGTTCTTTAAATAACCTTTGACTGAATGGTTCTTTGTGGAACCAAAAATGGTTCTTCTATGGCATCGCTGTAAAGAACCTATTAAAGCACCTTCATTTTTAAGAGTGTAACTAGTAAAGAGGATCGCTTCATGTGCCGCTTGTATTGAGGAGCTACAGCGATCTGTCACGACACAATAAAGAGCCACAAAACGCTAATTATCATTTGAATTTTCTTAAAAATGACACCTTTTTAAAGCTGAGACCTAAAATAACCTGTCTTGTCTGTCAGCGCGGTGTCAGTGTCCTCTTTGCTCCGCAATGTATTTCTCACCATGTGAGAACATGATGTGTGGCGTGAGAGCGCCATGGCTTGTCGGACAACAGCAACAACGGGGGAGCGGGTCTTTGCGAAGGGTCAATTAGTCTGCTTTAACTGCTTCCACTCTTCTGGGAAGGTTGTCCACTAGAATTTGGATCATGTTTGGGTTAGAATTAGAGATTTGCTCCGATTCAGACATGAGAGCAATTCACCCCGATTGGATTTCAGGTCTGGGTTTGTGTAGGTCAATCAAACCTCATGGACCTCACTTAGTGATGTACCCTGTTGAAAGTCATTGGGCTCTTTGGTTCAGTAAATCTTTGCATGTCTGTATGTTTGATTTTACACTACTGTTACTGTGGGTGTAGCTAAAATAGTCAAACTGGTTAATTAGAAGGCGGTACCCACATGCATTACTCCATGCCACGGACAGAAAAAGTCATGACGAGAAAGAGAATTTGATTATACTGAGCAGTCTATAGAGAAGTCCCAACTTTCTTAAAGCACTAGATTGGTCTAATCTATAATTTTTCTACCCAACATGTTAGAATTTTAGATGTAACTTGTCAGAGTTGGCCTCACCAAGCATTATTTCTAGAATGCTAAATACTCGTGCATTAAAGAGTTAGTTCACCCAAAAATGAAAATTCTGTCATTATTTAATCACCCACACATTGTTCCAAACCCTTAAGACTTTCATCATGGAAACACAGATGGAGATATTTTTGGTGAAATGCGAAAGCTTTCTGACCCTCCATAGACAGCAACAGTCCTACCACAATCAAGGTCCAGAGAGGTAGTAGTCCATGTGACATCAGTGGTTCAACCGTAATTTTTAGAAGCTAAGAAAATTCCTGTCACTCTAGCGCCATTTTGGAGAGTATTACCACTACTTTGTGCACGAAAAGTGTTCTCGTAGCTTCTAACAAATTACAGTTAAACTACTGATGTCACATGGACTGTTTTAACTACGTCCTTACTACGTTTCTGGGCCTTGAACGTGGAAGGACCCTTGCTGTCTAAGGAGGGTCAGAAAGCTCTCAGACTTCATCAAAAATATCTTAATTTGTGTTCTGAAGATGAACAAAGGTTTTACAGGTTTGAAATGACATGAGGGTGACTAATTAATGACATAATTTATGTTTTTGGGTGAACTATCCTTTTAAGCTCTTATGTAGAGTCTAGGATTTCATTTATAAATGTCTTTTTAGTGGCTTTTAAACATGTGGTAAGTTAAACAAGTGATCTTCACTGTCAGAAACAAATGCAAATGCAGAACCTTATACAAACTGGATCCAACAGTAATATTTCTGTCACTCAGCAAGAACCGTGGGACACCCTCAGGAAAATATTAGCAAAAAAAATGTACCAATAGGGATACAACAGCTTGTCAGTACCCTTAAAGGGACAAATGTGTGCCTCTACCCCTAAAAGGTTTATAATAATTACTTGGAGTTGTAATATGTACCCTTAAAAGGGGACATTGAATGCAAAATTCACCTTTATATGAAGTTTGTATTTAAATGTGCCTTAGCAGTGTGTGGACACAACCACCCTACAATGATAAAAATCCATTCACTCCTTTTTTAAATCCCCAAAAAACCTAAACAGTCTCAATTATTGAGCAGTTGTGATTTTCTGAGCAGTATGACGTCCTACTGCTCAGGGTCCACCCACGACCACTGACGCCATTTTCTCCGCACTCGAGTAGCTGTAGCGACAACAATATCTTGTAAGCAGGAGATGTTTTGTAGTTGGATGTAAAAGTGAACATGAATCTTCATTTTCTCCCAACATCAGAGCTACTGAGGACACAGTGGATTAGTTTTGTTTTTGATGGTAACGCACCACCAAATACACAAAAGAAAGAAGAGAAGGGTGGAGTGAGCAGTAGCTCATTATCATTTAAAGAGACCGAAACGTCTTGCTGAGAACAGAGCTGTTTTTGACAAGGTAAAAAGGGTGTTGTTTTACATGACCATCGAGGAATTTTAACCAAAGTGTTTTGCAGATTTCATGAAGACCCTAAAGAATCATACCAACTTGTAACTTAAATGGGACATCAGAAGCATTTTCCACAAGTATGAACTGCAAATAAGGCACAAAGTTGTTCCCTGACAAGCTAAATTTTTTTTTCCTGAGGGTGTACCACGGTTCTTGCTGAGTGCTTGAAAATATTACTGTAGGATCCAGATGTGTAAGTGAAAGATATTTGACGTACCCTACAATGATTTCAAACGGAGGCAGCTCCATAGGCTCCAGCTCAAACTCCTCATCTTTGACAGGTTGTTCGGCTCCTTCTGCTACCTCCCCGTTTCCTTGAGGCACCTCTTCATTTTTTTGCTGATTTTCTGGGGCCTTCTCTGGCTTCTTTGTCATCTTTTCATTTTTATCTTTGTTCTTTTCTTTCTCTTTTTCAGGTTTACTCTCTACCTTCTCCACTTTCTTTTCTTTCTTCTTTATCACACCGCCTTTACTGGGGGTCTTGCTGTCCTTTCTGTCCGCCATGACTTGATGAAATGAGTGTGCTAGCTGTGAGCGTGTGAAGGGTGCTGTTGATTTAGTATGTGAGTCAGAGAGATGACAGCCTGAATATGTTCCTAAGTCTGAGAGTTAAAGATGAAGATAAAGATAACTCACTGTCACAAACAGGAGCTGGTCAGAGCTGGTGGGAGACTGAAGGGCAGCTGCTCTCTTGTTTCCATGCTAAAAAAAGGACAAAGTATAATGGGGGGTGGAATTTTATACGTTCATTGTTTAAACACGTCACCGCCCCGTTTTGTTCAACAGGTGCATCAAGCAGCCATTTTCTTCTTGATCAGTTTTAAATGTGTATTGAGCATTGACGCTTAATGCCATACAATCCAGATTGATCAGGTATTTGCTTTTCCGTTTGATCAGGATATTATTGCTGATCACACACCAACAACAGGCAGTTTATTAATAACTGTAGTTTGGCAGAGAGTTCAGAATGACTCAGTCTCTTCACATAGTGAATGCCATAGTTCAGTTACGGCCTTTACTACCCTCACATCAAGGTGGTCTAAAGGTCAGCATGGCACTGGCCAGTCCATAAAGAATCTAATTTTTGCACTCCGTGACCCCTTGGGTAAACTGTGTAGTTACTGTTACTGTTTACAGACACTTAAGATGTTGTGATGGAGTCAAACTCAAGAAGATAACAATCGCAGATGTGAAATACGTTGTATTTTAAGGTTAGAATCCTGTACGGAGTGTTCATGCCCCCACTACCAATTCGAGTCATTAGTACTGTGTTACCAGTTCCCTGCCAGCTTTTGTACACATTCTTGAACCTCTGCCATAGCTGGGAAACCAGGGAAAGTCCAGTGGTTTTGGCAATGCTCAGGATACTAGCTTACCAGGCAGTATACACTGTGTACTGCCTAGTATTTTTTTAAAAAATAGTATGTGAAACAGACGGTGTTATTCCATCATAAAAATTTTCAGTAATTGTCAAATTACCTCATCAAGTATGCTTGTATCTATCTATCTATCTATCTATCTATCTATCTATCTATCTAACTATCTATCTATCTATCTATCTATCTATCTATCTATCTATCTAAAATCGATGATATGTGACCCTGGACCACAAAACCATCATAAGGGTCATTTGAATTGATTATACATAATAAATGATTAAATAAGCTTTCAATTGATGTATGGTTTGTTAGGATAGGACAATAATTTGGTTGAGATACAACTCTGTAAAAAATCTGTAATCTAAAAGTGCAAAAAATTCAAAATACTGAGAAAATTGCCTTTAAAGTTGTCCAAATGAAGTTCTTAGCAATGCATATTAATCAAACATGAAGTTTTGATATATTTACGGTAGGATATTTACAAAATATCTTCATGGAACATGATCTTTACTTAATATCCTAATGATTTGTGGCATAAAAGAAAAAAAATGATCATTTTGACCCATACAATGTATTGTTGGCTAATGTTACAAATATATTCATGCTACTTATGACTGGTTTTGTGGTCCAGGGTTACATATATCCAACTTTATCTGTATACATACAGTACACTCATGTAAAGTGCCTCTTTGTCACAAAATTACTGGCATTGCAATAATATTGTATAATAATAATAATGCAATTATTATTTCATTGCAGATTTGGCAAACTATCCAGTGCGTTATGTTTTGCGCTCTGGAAATCAATTTCTATTTCAACATGTTAATGCTGCGTTGAGTGACGTAGCCAATCACAGGCATATCTGTTAATTTCTTGAACACAACAGCCAATCAGAGGTGGGGGGTTTTTTTACGTTAGAATCCACTCACCGCTTAAATCACAGGAGTTTTTGTTCCAAAGCCACTAGAAGGCAAGCCTGCAACCATTAGCTGGAAAAGTACGTGGGAAAGGAGACCAGAGGCTGTTTTTTTTAATGGATGTCAATGGAGGAGAGGCTTTACTATGCTGAATAAACAGCTTTTTGGAGGAAATGGCTTATCATTTCGACTGCAGAATCGACAGCAACAATACTTTTGGATTGAACTATTTTCAGAGTTTACCACAAAAAAAAATGCTGTTTTAAAAGAGAACTCGCTGACTTTTTGTGACAGGTGGGATTCAGCTTACGGCACTTTTTATTTATTTCTATGGTATCCATAAACGGCGACCGAGTGTCGCACAAATCTGACTGAAATTCAGTGACCTCAAAGCTGTAATGTGATTGGTTATTAAATGACACACGATCCAAGTTAGCCATTATTCTTTCTCCAACTGGAAGTCATACAGACCCTCTCATCTCCCTATAGTAAGAAAATCTGTTTTGTTCAGGTGTCGTGTTTAGCATGCCACAAATCATGTCATTATAACAAAGTGTAGACGCAATGTAAATAAGAGATTCATTATGCAGAGTAGAGAACTTAATTGATTATAACGTAACTTTGTGAAATTGCAATTAACTAAGATGAGTGACAGCTTTTTAGTAATTATCTAACTTATTCTTTAACGCAGAATTAAGCCTATGGACAAGACTTCCAGTTCATTAGCCACTATAGGGAAATAGCGAGAAGAATAACAACGTGCAGTAAACGGTAAAACTGTTTGCACTACAAACCAGTGTGTACATAATTAAGATAATACAATAAAGTAATATGTTAAGACAAACCAATTTGTAATATCAAGCAGCTAAAAATAGCTGGATGCAGAAGAGACCGGAAGCCAGACCCATAAAATTTACAAATAAGCAGGGTGATATAAGCCTGATATAGGCTATATCATATCTCAACTATATGATTGCTTGTATTATCGCTCAGCTCTATGTGATTTTTAAGACATGATATTAAGATGTTGCTCATAAACATTAACATCATGTTTTTTGAGCTGCCTTAAAACAGTGTTTATTTTGAAAATCACTGTACAAATAATTTTGACTTGACCTATATAAGCTACAAAGGTTATTGACCATAAAAAGCAGGTACATCACTAGGGTATTTATTTTTGGAGTCATATATAAGATCTGTTGAGGTTGTATGCCTATATAGAACACATTCACCGAACAGAAATGTTGATGATACATCAGTTATGAATAGTTTAAATATAGCTCTATAAATAGCTGGAGTCATATATCCTCTGTTATAAAAGCGGATGTACTCATTGTGTAAAATACAATATCTCAGTCGCTTTTTTTGTATAAAAGCATAGTTACTATTTCATTTTAGGCTGATTTATTTACCGTTTCTCGCGGTAAATAACGTAACTCGCTCTTGGATTGTTGTAGGTTTATGTTGTTAATTGTTTGCTTTTAATTTTTATTTTATCTTTTTTCTTCTTTTTTTAATATGTGCAATGCACTCTGTTGCTGTTTAAATTACGGTGGCAACTGGATTGATTTAAAGGATTAGTTCACTTCCAGAACAGAAATTTACAGATAATTTACTCACCCCTTCATCATCCAAAATGTTCATGTCTTTCTTTTTTCAGTCATAAAGAAATTTTGTTTCTTAAGTAAACATTTCAGGAAGTGGGCTCCATATAGTGGGCTTCAATAGTGCCCCCAAGTTTGAACTTCTAAAATGCAGTTTAAATACAGTTTGAAATGGCTCTAAACGATTCCAGCTGAGGAATAAGGGTCTTATCTAGCAAAACGGTTGGTAATTTTCAAAACAAATTGACAATTTATAAAAATTTTAACCTCAAATGCTCGTCTTGTCTCTGCGATGCGCATGCGTAGTCAGTGTAATCCGGGGCAATACAGTTAGGGTATGTTGAATCTTGTTTTCTTCTTCAACTTCAAAATCGCCCTACAACTCTGTTTTACCTTTTTTTGTAAAGGGGGTTTGATCTTCTTTGCGTGTTCAGTTTGTAAACACTGGGTCAGTACTGCAGCGATGTAGGAAATTTTGAAGTTGGGGAAGAAAACAAGATGGGAGTTTTTCGACATACCTTAACTGTATTGAACCGGAATACACAGAGTTCACACAGAGCTAGACAAGAGGAGCATTTGAGGTAAAAAAGTATGTAATTGTCAATTTGTTTCGAAAATGAACGATAGTTTTGCTACATAAGGCCCTTCTTCCCCAGCTGGGACTGTTTAGAGCCCTTTAAAGCCGCATTTAAACTTCATTTTGGAAGTTCAAACTTAGGGGCACCATTGAAGTCCACCAGATAATTCCTGAAATGCTTCCCTCAAGAAACAAAATTCCTTATCGACTGAAGAAAGAGAGACATGAACATCTTGGATTACAAGAGCGTGAGTACATTTTTGTTCTGGAAGTGAACTACTCTTTTAACATGCATTGCGTGTATTTTAACCCTTTATTTTGTAAGTTTCATTTTTTGTAAGTTAATGTGCGCCCGTGAGTATTAAGCTCGCTGAACTGCTGCTTCTCAAACAGTCAAGTGAAATGTGTCGAGCCTCTCTGCGCGGAACGTTTTTTGTTCGCTTTAATTAATCAGTAAGCTACATTCATTATATTCTATTATGACTGCAGGATGACAGAAAACCTCATTAATTTTACTTGGTGCATCTGAGGTTTCATTTCAAAGCGGTAGATCACACGCGTCTTTCAGCACTCAAATGAATTCGTGCTTACCAGCTGACTTCAGATCTGCTTGTTACTAGGTGACACAACTGTCCCATAACTACCATAACTAGCTCGTGTTCACACTTTTTAAATTTGTTACGACATGCATGACAACATCGACATCTAGTTTTAATATTAGGGATAAAAAGCTAATTTAGCCTAATTGTTTTAAAGTCTTCCCTGGATTATTAGATGATAGAGTATTATTTATAAACTGTAAGAGTACGAATGAGGGAAAAAATGCTAGTGAAATTATTCTTACAATTTTTTAATGTTTAGCTTTTAATAGCTGGTTAATTCATTTAATTTTAGAAGCAGCATAAATTCAATGTTGGGTTGTATAAGCTATGTGTTATGCATAATAGCTTATTAAATGAATTAAAATATTTCAGCCTTTTGTTGACAAATTTAACAGCTTGAAGTGTGATTAATTTATAGTTTAACTGGGACAAAAATGAGGTCACTTTTATTTAAAATAGATGTTGTATTCAGTCACCCCTTGCCAGTGATAAATGTTATTTTCATAGCAAATCCACAAGTTTTTTATTTTTCCGTAATTCAGTTTTTCGTTTAGGTGCGTCAATCCATTAATTCACTTTTATACAAAACTGTGATTCGCACTCACATAAAACAAACTTCTCTTTTCAAACTCCTCTGGTGATGGATTAATAGAACGAAAAGAGAAGTTTGTTTTATTTGAGTGCGAATCATAGTTTTGTATAAAAATTTTCATAGCAAATGAAACTGACCAATTTACCACACGAACACACCTACACATCACATTCACCACAACTGACTGACAGACATCCATTGTTGGTATAGAGATTGCAATTGCGAGCAGGACTGCAATTTCTTTTGAGGTTTGGCAAAAAGGGAAAGCGTGACAATGAGGAAATTAAATTGCAATCGGAGCCACTGCTATTGCGGTTTCAATATGACTGGGCCATTCCTGCGTGAATGTTAAAAATGAAATGTCAAATGGACTTTGCTTTTCCATTTGAAATTTGGCAGACGTTGCAAATTGCGTGTGCACAAACAGAAAATGCAACTGCAAGTACAGTGTTACCCAGAATATGATACTGCAGTCCCTCTGAGAATGAGTGGGAATTCTGAAATCAGGATTCGCATCCCACATACACACACACACTCACAAATGTTCATTATATCTGCACTGCAGCAACGTCGCCCCGCCTTACACATAAATCTGTTTGAAATTGAGTTTATTGATTGAATGTCCTTTTGCTATTTTCTTCTCCAAATGATCAGAATACAAGCACGCATAAACATGACTGTTGAGATGCCCAACCTATGCTGTAGTTAAAATTGTAAATGCACACACTGACATCAGTGATTCTGCTAGAAAGACAGTGAAAATGCTTGACCTTTGGCATATTACTGTATGCAGTTATGACAGGACAAAAAGTCAGGTTTCATAACAAACACTTTTTACTGAAATGGAAAAGTCTTTTTCACAACAAAAGGTCCTTAATGCACAACAACTCTTCTTAATATCCCACAGGCTTGGTTGCTCTCCGTACAGCCCTGCAAGCTAGGAGAGACTGCAGTCCACCATCAGCGTTCTCCAATTCCCCATAGGCCTGAAATGTAATTATTTTCAATTACAAAACCTGCCTGCAGCTTTCTACCGGGTGGGTTTTGTACACAAAGAACCCGCACAAAAAGCCTGTCAGCCACACTGTAACTCTATTAAACCACTTTTTTCCTAAGATTAATATAAAGCTAACTATTATACACCAAATGTTTGATAACATAATGTTTAATTTAGCCAGAAATGTACTATTATTTTTCATAAAGGTGTTCTGAGAAAGCATTTGGCTGCAAGAATAGTGTATATTCTGGGGATCTACATCATGCTGATAGTGAAGGACAATTATTAAGTAAATATTGAACAATTAATCAAGAATAAGTACAGTGTGCACTGCACTTTTATGATGCTGTTGGGTTTTTGGGTGATGAAAGTGAGTAGACAGAACATAATGTTTGAGAAACGTCTGCAATAAAGGCAACCAGCATCTGATAATGACAACCTGATCTCATGACAAAAATATAGCTGTGGGAACTTTGCCACAAGACGCGAAATACGTAGCGCCATTTCGACACCAAAACCTACCCCATAGTATGAACAAAAGCAAATGTGACATGAAAACACAATCATAAGCATGCCGTTTTAGCTTGTTTTTCGATCTCTCACCTTTCAGCTCTTTTATCGTGAGTCGTGTTTTTCACAGGATTCATACCAAGGATTCCGCATCCTAATGGTGTGTTCACACTAAACTCGAATTGAATTATTTGCGCAAGTAGATTATATACAAAGTAAATGCAAAGACGCAAGTGCAATGCGAATGACGCGAAATGTGCAACGCGTTTGCCGTGAACGTGATATTCGCCTCAGTCAAAATTCGTGTAATGGGAAGAGCTTATTGACATGTCCAGTTGTATCAGAAAATGGAAGACAGCATTATTGTTGCCCAAAATGTATCATATAGGTATTTAGAGCATAGAAAACAAGTAAAATCAGTGTAGTGTTAGTTGTATTGTATTAGCATGGCTACAGAGATGCTGCTATCAGTAAAAAAAATTATATCAGTGTATATAACGTTACAGTAGTAAAATGTAAGGATTAATACTCATCCGCCTCTGGATGGTGCTGTGAACCCAGACATATTGGCGCTTGGCTTTCTGGTGCATTTGGGACTTCCACAACAGGTACAAAGCAGCGATCGTAGTTATCTCCACCTTGCGTGAGTGTGTGACACGAT
>JAHKKF010504473.1:0-11490 GCA_019740295.1 Labeo calbasu
AAGACCCTAAAGAACCATATCAACTTGTGGAAAATGGGCATCCGATGACCCCTTTAAGGAAATCACACTACAATCTGAGAACGGAAATAACCACAATAAACACCCCAAATACACACATAAATAAGTTAGTAAAATATACTATTATAGTTTTTTTTTTTTTTTTTTTTTACATTTTTTGTTTTTATTTAATTTAAGCATCTAATTATTAAACTAATGCATCTATATTTTATTAGTTTATTTAATTCAATTTTAATTTAGTTTTAGTAAATCAGGTTAATTAAGTTTTTTTTTTTTAATGAATGAAAATGGTTATTATTATTGTTATTATGATTATGATTATTCTAACTATTGTTGTTGTTGTTTTAATTTTAATTTCAGTTAACTAAAATAACCCTGATTGTACGCTTTTATTTTACTTTAGAACAGAAATATGCAACTTGTTCTAAATATCATGTTTCACAAAAGGAAAAAATATGTTAAGATGAGAAAAAAATACCCCAAAATACCCAACTTTTTATCATCAACCCACAGAAAATACTATATTTTAGAAAACACTGTGATCCAAACATTATAGGCCCCATTGACTATCACTGTATGGAAAAACATATCTTTTGTGTCACACAAGAAAGAAAGCCGTACAGATTTGCAATGACATTGAAAGTAAATGTTTTAGTGTGTGTACACATAACCATGCAGCAGATACTGTAGTGTAGCTCCCCTTCAGAAATCTTCCCATCAAAAGCTAGAAGCTCAGATCATTTCAGTACTATTTCCCAGCTGAAACCAGTTCCTTCCTTCACTTCACTTTGCAGTGAACACGATGTATTTTTTATGACACTCACTGTTTTACTCCGTCTTTGGTGGGTCACTTCAGGTGATGGTTTAAAGTAAGAACAGCAGGCTGGCGTCTCTAGAAGGGCAACTAGGACACGGCACGTTATTATGGAGAGCTGCCGGGTTGAAGGAGGAGTGTCACGTAAATGTTTTAGAATGATGACAAAAATGAGCCTATTCATCAAAATCTGACATACCTTTCCCCTTATTATCAAGCCCCGCTCTGCCCACGCCAATCACTCGCTGAAGGCAATTGAAATGTCTTTTGTCCTAATCAGGCTCATTTCAGATACAAACCAGAGGCGGTGGGTATTAACATTCATTTTCCCTCCGGCGTCCCAGTTTCAGAACATAAATGTGTTAGATGGCTTGATTGTGCCAGACAATGAATTTTCATCTGCTGCTGGTTGACGTGTAATTTTGCTTTTTTATCTTCCCTTGTTCAATTACATTCATAACTAGTTCAAGACATCATCTTGACCAGTATGGATTGATATGATCAAGTGACTGTTACACAAAGGGCGTATCAAGGTCAACGTGCTCATTTTCTGTATATCAGATCAGTGGATCCATACTGAGTAACATGCGTCTTGCATGAGCTGGATGTCTGAAGCTATTGATCCAAGTAAATGTAGCGTATTAGAAGTTGAATGAGTGTGTATGAATGGTTAGATTCAATGAACCGGCTTCACAGGTTCATTTAAGTCATCACTCAATACTGTTCACATATGAACAGCTGTGACAATAGTGGCATCAAAAGCAATCGCAATCTATAGTCTGTCACAGACTGGAAAGCATAAGTGTGTCATATTTTGTTCATTGCTTGCTTATTTGCTGGTGACGTAAAACTAATCTCTGAAAAGTTTTAAAATATTTCATAAAATTATATAATATAAAAAGGATTGCAACATTTTAATGTTTTACAGTCCCCTTAAGTATTCATTATTTTCAGGCCAAAAAAACGTTTTAGGAAGTCATGTTTAGTGTATACTATCTCAAGATTTTTGACTGCTGGCCTCGTAGGAATTGGTAGATACACAGACAAACTTATTCCCTTCAAGTTCAAATGATTCAGCATCTCCTCAGAGTACAAATATTTTACTAATTGCCCCTAAAGTTGGGAAGGATATGTGGATGACGAGATGTGGGTGGTTTTGGGGACTTAATTAGATATATTAAAATTCCAAATCTGTTTTGATCCTAAAACATGGGCTTTGACTGACTCTGTCAATTTTGTATAAATATGTACAGTATGCATGTCAGCTTATTATCTGCGGAAAATAATGGTGATCAATGTCTTGATTTGAATGACTGAATGAACAAAAACAAAAAAGTCATCAATTTGAATAAATAAATGAGTGAGTGTGAGTGAGTGAGTGAGTGAGTGAGTGAATGAATGAATGAGTGAATGAATAAATGATTAAGTGTGAGTGATTAAGAATGAATTAATGAATAAATAAATGAGTGAGTAAATGTATGAATAAATGAGTGAGTGGATAACTGAGTTAGTGAGAGAATGAATGAATGAATGAATAAGTGAGTGAGTGAATGAGTGAGTGAATGAATAAATGATTGAGTGAGTGAACGAATGAATTAATAAATGATTGAGTGTAAGTGAATAAATAAGTGAGTGAGTGAATGAGTGAGTGTGAGTAAATGAATAATTGAGTGAGTGAGTGAGTGAGTGTGAGTGAATGGATGAATAAATGAGTGTGTGAGTAAATGAATTAATAAATGAGTAAATGAATGAATAAATTAGTGAGTGGACAACTGAGTGAATTAATACATGAATGAATGTGTGAGCGAGTGAATGTAACTGAATGAATAAATGAAAAAATAAGTGAGTGAATGAATAATTGTGAGTGAGTCAGTGAGTGAATGAATGAATGAATGAATGAATGAATGAGTGAATAACTGAGTGACTGAGTAATTGAATGAAATTTTTTGAGTCAGTGAATGAGTGAATGTGAGTGAATTAATGAATAAGTGAGTGTGAGTGAATAAATGAATGAATAAATGAGTAAACGTGACTGAGTGAATGAACAAATGAGTGAACTGAATAACTGAGTGAGTAAATGAACATAAGTGAGGGAATGAATAAATGAATGAATGAAAATGAGAGAGTGAGTGAATGAACGAGTGTGTAAGAGAGTGAGTGAGTGAATGAATGAAAGTAAGTGAATTAATGAGTAATTGTGTGAGTGAATGAATGATTAAATGAGTGAGTGTGAATGAGTGAATAAATGAGTGAATAAGAGTGAGTGAATAAATAAGTAGTGTTAGTGAGTGAGTGAGTGAATGAATGAATAAGTGAGAGAATGAATAAATGATTGAGGGAGTGTAAGTGAGAGTGTGAGTGAATAAATGAATAAATGAGTCAGTGAACGAATGAATTAATAAATGATTGAGTGTAAGTGAATGAATAAATAAGTGAGTGAATGAGTGAGTGTGAGTAAATGAATAAATAATTGAGTGAGTGTGAGTGAATGAATTAATAAATGAGTAAATGAACGAATAAATGAGTGAGTGGACAACTGAGTGAGTGAGTGAATGTAAATGAATGAATAAACGAAAGAGTGAGTGAGTGAATAATTGTGAGTCAGTGAGTGAATGAATTAATGAGTGAATAACTGAGTGAGTGACTGAGTAATTGAATGAAAATGAGTGAGTCAGTGAATGACTGTGAGTGAATTAATAAGTGAGTAAAAGAATGAATGAATAATTGAGTGTAAGTGAATGAGTGAACTGCATAACTGAGTGAGTAAATGAACATAAGTGAGGAAATGAATAAATTAAATGAAAATGAGTGAGTGAATGAATGAATGAGTAATAGTGTGAGTGAATGAATTAATAAATGAGTGAGTGTGACAGTGAATAAATGAGTGAATAAGAGTGAGTGAATAAATAAGTAGCGTTAGTGAGCGAATGAATGAATGAATAAGTGAGTGAATGAATAAATGATTTAGTGAGTGTAAGTGCGAGTGTGGGTGAATAAATAAGTGAGTGAATGACAATTAAATGATTGAGAGTAAGTGAATGAATAAATGAGTGAGTGTGAGTAAATTAATAAACTGAGTGAGTGAATGGATGAATAAATGAGTGAGTATGAGTCGACAACTGAGTGAGTGAATGATTAAATTAATGAATAAGTCAGTGAGTAAATGTAACTGAATGAGTAAATGAAAGTGAGTGAATGAATGAATAAATTAATTACTTAGAGTGAACAGTTGTGAGTGAGTGAGTGAGTGAGTGAATGAATGAGTGAATGAGTGACTGAGTAATTGAAAATGAGTGAGTCGGTGAATGAGTGAGTGTGAGTGAATGAATTAAGTGAATAAGTGAATGAATGAATTAATGAATGATTGTGTGTGAATGAATGAATGAGTAAATGTGACTGAGTGAATGAACAAATTAGTGAACTGAATAACTAAGTGAGTAAATGAACATAAGTGAGGGAATGAATGAATGAATGAATGAATGAATGAATGAAAATGAGTGAGAGAGTGAGTGAATGAACGAGTATGTGTAAGAGTGAGTGAGTGAGTGAGTGAATGAAAGTGAGTGAGTGAATGAATGAGTAATTGTGTGAGTGAATGATTAAATGAGTGAGTGAATAAGAGAGTGAATGAATAAGTAAATGAGTGTTAGTGAGTGAATGAATAAGTTAGTGAATAATTGATTGCCTGAGTAGAATGATTGAGTAAATGGCTGAGTGAATGAATAAATTAATGAAAATGAGTGAGTGATTGTGTCAATGAATGTGTCACAGTTGTGGGAGCACGGTGCAAGAGTATCCAAAAGTTGTCTTTAGTATAATCCACAAAGTGAAACAAAAGAAATCAAGGAGCTGGGGTAACACAACACGTTGATACAAATGATAGCAGACAAAATAACCAGGGGAGAAACAAGGACTTAAATACTAGAGGGGCAATTAGGGAGAACGGAAACAGGTGTGCAGCTAATTAATGAAAAACCATGGAAACAATTGAGGAACTGAATCAAGAGACAGGAACACAAGGAGAAACAAAACCAAAACCCAAAGAACATGTGACAGAATGAGTGTGAGTAAATTAATTGAATGAGTAATTGAGTGAGTGAATGAATGAATAAATAAATGATGAGCGAGTGAATAACTGAGTGAGTGAATGAGTGTGAGCAAATGAGAGAGTAAATGAGTGTGTGAGTGAATGAATGAATAAAAATGAGTGAGAGTGTGCGAGTGAATAAATGAATGTAAAAATAAATGAGTAAATAAGCAAATGAACAAACAAATGCGCAGATCAATATTTTAGGTCACCAAAAATAAGAGGGATCAGTGTTTTGTTTTGTATGAATGAACAAACGATGGAAGATTAATATTCCTTAAAGTCTGCATCCACCAACAGTTTAACTCCTAAACAGCATTTGCTTTGGAAACTGGTTCGAGCAAATCACTAAAAGCAGCTTGTTCAAAATAACAGCTGATATAGGATGTAACAAATGTAAGACACAACATAAATAGCAATGTATGACATCTGTGTCACAAAAGATCCATGTCTTTGAGGTCTGAACTTGACATAGCGCACCCGCTGAACTTGCATGTCAACACCTCCACGCTCAGAACATCTCCACTCTCACTGCTATTGATTTCTTTCAGCACCCTGTCATTGTTGTTTCTCAGGCTCTGTAGGACACTTCTCAGGGAGCTGTAGGGGAGCATTTGTCCTATTCATGAGAAGCAACCCATATTACTGAGCATTCAGTCTTTACAGCCTCTCTTTGGGTCTCTGTGGTCCTCGTTTCCGACCTACAGAAACTGCTGACCCATCCAGAAATTTGGTAACAGATGCTTCTCCTCGTTCTCCTCTCCAGTGTACCTGCTGCCTGAGTCTGTTTCTTCTACCCCATTGCCCTGGTTCCTCTCTGATTTCCCAGGCCTTGGGTCTGGACATCTGCTAACCGATTCCCAAGCCTCTATAATACATCTGTGTATCGGACACATTAGTCCTTGCTTACAGTAACCTTCAGCTGCATAAACTGAAGTTCTGGTGACTCACTGGTCAGCTTCAGTAGATACCAGAACTACAACATTACTTGTGTACTTCCAGAACCCAAATTAAGCAGCCACTAGATGACCTGTAAAAATCTGAACAGTCTTTAAATGTCAGCATGAAATCAATAGTGACCCTATTTGCTCTTTATACATTGTAAGTCTTATTGTAAAAGATTCTTTGCTAATGTTCAGTTTTTTAATTTTTGACCATCCAATTTTTTCCCCCCACTTGGAAATATGTCATGTCATGTCATGTTACATATGTAAAATAGGTAAAATTACAGTAAAACAGTAAAAGTAACAGTCAAATTTTGAAATATTTTTACTATTTAAAATAACTGTTTTCTATTTGAATATATTTTAAAATGTAATTTATTCCTGTGAACAAAGCTAAAATTTCCAGCACTATTACTCCAGTTTTCATTGTCACGTGATCCTTCAGAAATCATTCTAAAAAGCTGATTTGCTGTTCAAGAATCATTTTTTATTACTATTATCATCAATATTTATTTTTTTTTTACCCCCAGGATTCTTTAATGAATAAAAAGACCCAAATATCAATATTTATCTGAAATAAAAGTCTTACCATTCAAAAGCTTAGTGTCAGTATCGTTTTTTTTTCCTGGGAAAGGAATGATAGAAATTATTACTTTTATTTAGCAAGGATGGTTTAAATTGGTCAAAAGTGATGATAAAGACATTTATAGTGTTACAAAAGATTTCTATTTCAGATAAATGCTGTTCTTCTGAACTTTCTATTCATCAAATAAACCTGAAAAAAATCTACTCAGCTGTTTTCAACATCATAATAATAATAAATGTTTTTTGAGCAGCAAATCAGAATATTAGAATGATTTCTGAAGGATCATGTGACACTGAAGACTGGAGTAATGATGCTAAAAATTCAGCTCTGAAATCACAGAAATAAATTACATTTTAAAATATATTTAAATAGATAACAGTTATTTTAAATAGTAAAAATATTTCAAAATTTTACAGCGTTTGCTGTACTTCGGATCAAATAAATGCAGGCTTGGTAAGAAGAAGAGACCTTTTGACCAATAGTGTATAAAAATCTGTGTTATTTTATTAATATTTAAGTTTTTTTTTTCTTAATTTTTTAAGTTTCAGGCCATTCTAATGTTTGTAGTAAAATTAGTTTTCTAAATTTTAATCAATTTTTTTGCATATTGCTTTATATATTCATTTATTTTCAGTTTTAGTAATTTTAGCAGTTCAACCTACTAACTTATTTTATTCTAGTTATTTGCCAAGGTATTTATTTATTTTGAGTTTTTTCAGTTTTCTTTCATTTTTTACAGTATTCTTGGATGAACAGAAATAGCAAACGTATTAATATAATAGCATTTATTTAAATGTAAGTAATTTGAAATGTAATGCAACATTACTGAATAAAGGTTTTAATTTCTTCCAAAAAAAGACACAGTAGACAGTAGTGTATGACTTAATGACTATAATAACAATTAAAGCAATGATGCTTTTTTTTGCATTTGCATTTGCCTTTCTAGTTCAATCACAACAATCCTCTCTGATTCTCCTCCGTCCTTTCTTGCCATCTCTCCATCTTTATCCTTGAGGAATGAAACTTTAATGGTCTCAGCTGTTGCCAGCTCACACCCCAGCTGTCGCCCCGGTGCAACAAGCCATCCTTAATCATTAAACGACCACAGCTTCCATTTTGTCTCCTTTTGCATGTCTTTGATGTGAGTGAAGGTTCGGTTTAGGTGCCAGCACACATCTGCGCTTGGATCTGCTCGCACCTTTAATACAGGGCCAGGAGCCTGATGGCGACGTGCCGGCCATTTACTTTCTTTGTGCTATTTTTTCATTAGGAAGAATCTCATCCCACAGCAGCATTCTGGCAGACGGGTAAATGAATCAAACTGGAAATCCTGGAAGAGAATAACAGCTTACTGTTTTATAAATGTTAACCAAGATAAATGTTATGGCGAAAGCTGAATTCTAAAATCTAATAATGTTCTGTTTGATCTTGTCCTGTCATAAAATGTCTATTTTTCTTTTAGGACATTTTATAGTATGCTCTTTCAGAAATGTCAGTTTGATCCATCTGCTCCTTCACCAGAGCTGGTTTGCCTAATATAAGCAAACACACCAAAAAGTTAGCATGGCCTTTTAGACTCTGTGTTATTCATTTCTTGTCTAATGAACTGTTGTATAAGAGCACTGAATATCAGTCGTGACGTCCCACAGATAATGTTCAAATGAAGCTCTTCCCGAGGAACTTTGTACGCCACTGACACATCTCTTCATTTTTTTCAGATCTCTTTGTGTTTAAAGTTGCACGTCTACCTCATGGGGTTGCAGCTCCGTCTACCCAGCAGGCGACTGTAAAAAATCTCAGTTTTACATGTTTCGTGCGCCGCTTTCCAATAGCAGGACTCGGCTGAAGATAAAACCACAAGCTATGGTAAATGGGCCAAGGATAAAGACAGAGATAAACTCTATTTGATGACGAAAGCTCCAGATTCCCGCCGAGTCTCCTCATCTTCAGCAGGTGGGCTATTTTTGACTCGGCCCATACTGTTCGGGCTATAAAACACTTCTACGGGAAAAAAGGGAGCGCGCGGTCAGGCGTAAAGCGAGTAAGTGGATAAACCGTTGGGTGACTGGATATTCTGATGAAGCGTTACTCTCTCGTAAGGGTTAATGTACTATCAATCATCCACAGCATGCGTTTTATGGTTGGTATTAAGTCATTAAAGGTCAGTATTACGTCATTTGGTTGACACGTTTATCCAGAGTGACTTACAGTGCATTCAGGGTTCACATTCAATCAGTTCTTATGATCCCTGGAAATCAAATCCATAGCTTTGGTGTTGCTAGTGACGTGCTTTACACGCTACGGTGTTCATAAACAAGTACAGTCAAGTTTGGTGATTTTGTAATGGTTTTTAAAAAAAGGGGTTGATCAAAAAATACAGTAAAAACAGTAATATTCTATTCAAATATTTCTGTTTGAATATTTTAAAATGTAATTTATTCCTGTGATGAAAAGCATAATTACTTTAGTCTTCAGTGACACTTTAGGAATCATTCTAATATGCTGATATGATGCTCAAGAAATATTTCTTATTATTAAAGTTGAAAACATTGTGCTGTTTCATATTTTTGTGGAAATGGTATATTTTTCTTCAGGATTAAAAAAAAAAAAAAAAAAGTAAAATAAATAAATAAATAAATAAATAAATAAACACAGTTTGGGATCATTTAGTTATTTAGTCAGTCTCCTGCTCACCAGGGCTGCATTTATTTGATCAAAAATACAGAGCAAAAACAGTCATATTTTGAAATATTATTACAATTTAAGATTATGGTTTACTACTTTAAATTGAATTTATTTCTGTGATGCAAAGCTGAATTTTCATTAGTCTTCAGTATCACATGATCCTTCAGAAATCACTGTAATATGCTGATTTGATGCTCAAGAAATATTTCTTATTATTAAAACAATTGTGCTGCTTTTTTGTGGAAATTGTTCTTTTTTTTTCAAAAAAAGTAAAAAAAAAAAGTTTGGGATTATTTATTTATTTATTTATTATTTAAAAATACAGTAAAAACAGTAATATTATGACAATGTATTACAATTTAAAATAGCTACTTTTTATTTAAATATATCGTAAAATATTATTTATTCCTGCGATGCAAAGCTGAATTTTTGCAGGACAGCACTCTCTGAAAAAGCACAGAAAAACGACACACTATGACATAAAACAAACCAAAAACAAGGATGAAACAGTGGTACATGTCGGATGAAGCACTGGAATTTATGTTTTCACGTGGCTATGCACTGTCATCGATCCAGTTGGCTGTTATATTATGTAAATTATTCTTATGTAGTTTATAAAGATCATTAGCACTATTTTTTTCTGTTGCACTCTGTATATTTTTCTCATTTTGTGAGCAGTTTGTGAATTATTTGCACTGTTTATATATTTGTTGCACAAGACCATTTGTGCAATTGTTTTCACTATTTGGTGCACTGTTTGCGCTGTTCACACTCCGATTCTCTAAAACAATTTTTTTTTTTACTGCGTTTTGTTCTTATATAACACTGTTTCCATTTACTTTACTTTCTAAACATTTTTGAACACATCTGTATGCCAGTAAACTAAATAGACCTGTTTTTTTACTGATAAGTGCCGACAACAATATTGTAATAAATGGCTATAACTTGCTTGGGGAATGTTATATGTAAAACACTCAAATACAACTTTCTAAAGAAAAAAAATCCAAACTTCAGAAGAGTACAAAGTAAAAAAAACTCCAATTGTAGCTTGCAATTTTCTTAAAATTTTGGAAATTCATTAATTCTTAGAGAAGAGAAAGGAAAATCAGGCCTTTAAATTAGCTAGACTGAAACTTCAAGTTCTCCTGTTTACAATGATATATAGCACTTGATGCTGACTGCTAGAATAGGTCTGAAAAAGCAAAGAAAATTGCAGCCGTCTTAGGTGCCCCGAAAATATTCAAGGTCTTTAAAGGTTAATATTTTTGCAATCAGGGACACTTAACGGTAAAAAGAACAGGTTTTATTCAAAATACAAATCTTTTGCAACATTTTAAAATAGGCATTCTTTTTATCAGTTTAAAAATTTGCTTTAATTAAATGCTGTGCTTTTAAACTTTTTAACTGTATTGCTGTTTTACTGTATTTTTTATCAAATAAATGAAGCTTGATGAGCATAAGACTTTCAAAAACATGAAAAATCTTACTGGTCCCAAACTTTTGAATGGCAGTGTATGTTTCATACTTTTATTAGTGTATTAATGAAAAAAACATGTGTAAGGTTTCTGAGCATCTGTTTCATCCATAGATGCTGTTTCATCCGCAGATATTTCAAGTGTGGTAGGAGATGGAAGGTTAATTACTGAGGAAACACAAAGTTCCCTCAGAAAGATTGACGTGACCACATTTCTTGCTCACGGCACAAACAAACGCTCAGCTCAAAGACAAACGTCTCTCACAAGTTTGGTGAAATGAGTTCTAGCAGCTCACCACACACACACAGAGTGTTTTAAAGCACGTCTAATTTAATCAAGATGACTTTGCCTTGATTAAACTCTCTCAGGAGCTGTCGAGCCGGTCCGGTCTCTCCCCAGTTCATTTTCCTTAGCAGCATATGCTGGAAGGTTTGCTTTCTCGTCTGTCTGCCTCTGAACTCCCCCATCTTTCAATTCCTCCCTCTCTCGCTTTCACACTACCAGTCATGGAGATGTGAGCCTGTCATTTGCACTTACTCCTTTAGAAAATGACAAAAACAGACATTTGCTACAGCCATTGGGTATCTGTGGCAGTCTAAAACATAATAAGGAAACAATAACTGTTTCCTTTGTGAACTGCCAGGTGCCAGTTTAGAGTTTTCAGAAAGAGATGCAAAGAACTGTGATGTGAAAAGCAGCAGACAGGAAAAAATAGTCAATTTCATGCTTTTAAGAGTCCTACAAAAACAAATTAGGGACATACACAGTTGAAGTCAAAAGTTGACATATATACAGGTGCATCTCAATAAATTAGAATGTCGTGGAAAAGTTCATTTATTTCAGTAATTCAACTCAAATTGTGAAACTCGTGTATTAAATAA
>JAHKKF010504482.1:0-14135 GCA_019740295.1 Labeo calbasu
CTATAGTCACTTTAAAACTTTGCCAAAGATAATGAATTCTCATACATTATTCAAAAATATTATTATACATTATGCCAACCTGTTTTGAATATGAAGTGCAGTTTTAAGCAATCCAATCATCTTTTTATATTATTGGGGAAAATGTTTTATGAGCAATTTAGATATTAGCATTTAGATATTAAATACATAAATATAACAAATTCTCTTAATATCAATGGCAGTGTACACACACACACATTTTCCCATAGATACTTTATCCAAATCCTTAACATTTGTGTTCTAGAAAAAGTCTGCTTTTTTGTTATTAATTTGTTGTCTGCTTTTACACAAACTGAAACTGTCATCTAGATTTAAGATGTATAAAATGAAAGACACATGAATATCCACTGTTGTGTGGCAGCTTTTTGCTCTTTTTGTTGGTAAGGATTTGAATCCAGTTAATCACAGCTCTTATGTATATCAGCCGAGCCGTGCCAGACTGCCTCCTCCTCTCGCTCTCAGCACAACAGCTTTACTCAAAGATCACAAGTGCTTTCTCAGAGGGCTCTTCACTCTTCTACAAACCAGTCAGACACTCCTCTATGAGCTGACGCCCCTTTTCTTCCCACAAAATAAACAGATTTCTGAATGTGGCTTAGTAGAAAACTAGACGGATATCTGTGCAGTAACATTTCAAAATATGTCCAAAGCTGCTTGTTGATTTGTAATTATCCAGTTTTTATCCTTTTCTTTTTCCTATCACAGCTTAATATGCAGAGTGCTTGTAAGTCATTTGTAGGTTGAGTATGCTAAAAAGTGTAAACACTGAGGCTCTGTGGTGTTTTTTTAAAACATCGTTTTGTTTGTTTCATTATTCCAACCAGCTCAGCATAGCAACAGGGTCTCATCCAATGGTGTTAGTTTGGGGCGGAGCTATCTGTTTGTCTTGACCAATGGCAGGCAGGGGAAAGGTGTTTGAGAACAATAATTATATTTCCATTTCTGTTTGGTAACACTAGTGTTGCAGCAAGAACTGTAGTTTTTGTCATAATTTAACAAAAACAAAACTCACGAGACTTTCGTTCATCTTTGAATCACAAACAGAAATATCATTTAGGATTTACATCCTACCTTTGAAAGTCCCTTCCACTAATACTTCAATGCTTTAAACAGCGTCAACCAAACATGTTTGATTTTCCCTACCTGATCTCATCATGGAAACGTACTTGTGGGAACTTTTTCTACGGCAAAACGCAAAATACGTACCAATAAGTACACTGCCGTTTCCAACAGATATGAACACTAGAGGCGGTAAAACAGCGAGCACTTGTAATCGTTTTCGTACACGCTTATGATTACAGCTCCATATGTTTCACTTTCTGGATGTAACAAATATCTCAGCTGGCATGGAATTGGACTCTCAATGAAAGACCTGAAAGATAAGAGGTCGGAAAACAAGCTAAAAAGACGTGCTTGCGATTTGTGTTTTTACTTTACATTCACTTTTGTTCATACCATCGGGTTGGTTTAGGTGTAGTGCAGATGGTACGTCATTTACGTCATAAAACATCACTGAGCGTTAGAGTTATAGCGGCACTAGAAAAATACCATATACATAAGAAAAAGTGGGCTCACTCTAGACCAGATTTTTCCCATTTTATTAATGACTTTATATGTAAAACTTTTGGAACAGTCAAAAAACAAAAAAGCACTGAAAACATGTAATGCTCTAAAAGCATTGGATTTTATGTCATGTTCTTTTTTCTTTTTCTCTTTTCTTCTTTTTCTCTGGAGGCTTTTGTAATTTGACATGAATATGTAATACCTCTTGTTCTCATGGCGTTGGAATAATAAAGCATTATAATAAAAAAATGAGTTATAGCGCCACTCAACAGATATTTAATGTCAGAACTACGGTGACACATACAAAACCAGCGCCACATCAAACATTACCATATGTAGTTCATCAAAACACTCTTTTAGCACCACTCAGTGGACGTTTTACTTCGAATATGTGACAAAACGTACTTGACGGTATGTCACAAAACGTACTTGACGGTAAGTTCCCCACAGGTACGTCTTCGTCATGAGATCAGGTTGTATTTTCCGTTTACCATATTTGTACTGCGCGTTTATGTTTATATGTGGATTGAAAATATCTTTATGTTTTGACGATGAAGTTTTGTAGGTTTTAAATGACCTGAGGGTGAGAAACTGATGATAGAATTTTCATTTTGGAGTAAACTAACCCTTTAACCGCCTCAGTTATATACTGTTTTAATTACTAACTGTTTAAAAATCGAATTAAAAAGCATGCAGAATGCCTTCTAAGGTCACAACCAGCTCGCAGTGGATAAATAAATGAAAAGGGTCAATCACTGTGAAAGAAGCTCTCGAGTGTCTCGGATAGTATCTCAGTAAATCTCTTACACACACAATCACACGCCACTTCACATGGCAAAAGCCGATTCAAGGTAGAGAATAGAATGTTGCGAAAAGGCTTCACTCGCACTATTTCAAAGCAAGGTTCTCACCACGGCTGTAATTGTTTTTTAACAATGGGCTCGCTTACACCGCTGACTTGACATTTCTGAGGTGAACTAATTATTGAAATGGAATTCTTCATGCAGAACTCCCTCGTTTAATAAAACAGATGTACGACATACACCTCGAGAAGAAGTGTAATAATTTCCTCCTGAAGAGAAGCATGTGGAATGCCTAGAGGCTCAGCATATTATTTTAGGTCTGAGAGCTGCACATAAGGAGGCAGTTAAAAAACTGGGAAAAGTAGCACTTGTGCTTTGCTGTGAAAATATCAAGGGGGGATGAGCTGCATGTCATTGCTGGTAAAATTGTTGGGTACAAGCTAAATATCAGCCCTTATGCTTTCTATGAGCTACGGTGTATTTACTGGTCAGTGATTACTGAATCAGGGAACACTGGCTACGGCTATCACAACTCCTTGTCGTGCATGAAATAACGCCTATTAAAATTTATTGCAACATGATTCGCAAATGCGCAGTAGATTGCTCCGTTACAGGAATTGCGCCTTCTGAAGGTTAGAAGTAATAGCCTACTTGTCTGTCATCAGCTTGCTGAATTAGTTCTTTTATTTGGGTGATTGTAAAAGTTTATGTAACAAGTAATAAGTGCTCTATATTTCTACAGTGAGATCTTTGGCAATAAACAGTCCTAGTTTATCACATTTCTCCTGCCACTTTCTTAGTACTGGCAAACAACTATGCTTTCAGGCAAAGCCAGTGCTTTCAAGATTCCCTAAACTGTTATTTTAGCTCTATAAATATTCATGTTGTTGTTCTCGGGTTGGTGGAAGATGTCTTTAATGATTTTCAGTGAGCTGGTATCAAATAAGATTAGACATACTAATATTTGTATTTCCAGTTGGTAAGTGTAAGATCTTTTAATTCTGTAATATTTTAGCAATATAAAATATTAAAACCTGACTCCTGGCCATAGACAATAATTTGCTTGATTAAATTATTTGAGATATTGTTTTGCCTAAAGCAAAGACTGTGTAAATCTGTCCTGAATATGTGATGATTTCTCTACATATGGAGCAACACATGGTAATTGACATATTTGCATGGAAATGTATGGAGAAACTATGGAGAGCAGCTGTTTTAGGAAAATAACCTGTTTAATCAGATCCTCAACAAATCAGTGATTCCATGCAGTTAATTTTAATATATATTAATATAATAGTTATTTTACGTAGAATTTCTCATACCAGGATGACTAAATTCCAAATAAAGTTATGGTTCTAATTTATGTAATATTGCACTACTACTTATATTTTTTACGCAAACACAGACACCAATGACAAGACCAAAAACCAAAGCTCTGGTTCTTGCCAATAAACTGTGGTTAACTAAACATAATACTTAATTCATCTAAACCTATTAGGCACTAATCACCATGATATGAAATGCAGTTTCCTTTTAATATAAAATTGATGTGCAGTGAAATCCCATTTTGATTATGTTGAAAGAATTATGTGTCCTTTCAACGTTTGCAACAATCAGAACGGACCATTAAATAGATATATGACGAGTCGGATGTCATTATATTTCAGACCGCTCCATCCTGTCTGGCCTTAAGCCCGTGTTTGCGCACACTTCAAACTGAAAATATTAGCCCTGAAAAATCGGTTGAGAAACAAGTGCAGACAAAGAGCCTTCATTCAATAAGCAGCCGGAGCCACAGACAAAAAAGCGCTTTCAACCCTTCATTTCCCTTTGCTGCTCTCCAGTGAGGAATCATATTCAGTTGCCGTCCCACACAGAGATCAGTCACTGTCAAGAGGTGTTGGTGGTTGTCAATTGATAATGAAGCGGAGTATTGAAGACCTTTGGCTGTCTGCTGTATTAATTACTCTTGCAGTGCTCTCTACCACTTGATTTATTTCCTGTTAGCTTTCTCAATAGGACCAGAGTTAATTGCTCTTTCAAACGAGTGTTGAAATGTAACGATCAAGCACCATTAACTAGAGCTTGCTCGAATTATGCGCAGTGGCTTGTAAGTGCATGTTAAAGTCAAAAAGGTCAGACACAAGGACCTTTCAAATAGCACTTTGTTATTATACTAAGTAATATCCTGGTAACACAGTGTTTGCATAGATGTGCAAGACCTCTTTTTAATAGCTTTTGCAGTATCATATAGATGTTTGAATGTGTTTTCATGTGTTTCTATCGTAGGAATAGATATGTCTCATATCTTTAAGGAATAGACCTTAGTCAGAGTAGCGGCATGTTTAATTTCTGCGCAGCACTATGGCAAGCCGTTTATCTCATAACTGGCGACACCAGCAGCACTGACAATCGCCTCGCCCACATATTGTAACGATATCTTCTAACAGGAACAACACATTTTTTTTTATGGCATATGTTGTTATTAGGAGAAAATATGTAGTTTAAATGGCATAACATTACTCTGTATCTTACAAAAATTTAGTGGAAAAAAAATATGTACACTACCAGTCAAGAGGTTTTGAACAGTAAGATTTTTCATGTTTTTAAAGAAGTCTCTTCTGCTCACCAAGCATTCATTTATTTGATCCAAAATACAGCAAAAACAGTAAAATTTTGAAATATTTTTACTACTTGAATATATTTTAAAATGTAATTTATTCTTGTGATTTCAAAGCTGAATATTTAGCATCATTACTCCCATGATCCTTCAGAAATCATTATAATATTCTTATTTGCTGCTCAAAGAAATTAATTATTATTATTGTTGTTTTTATGTTCAAAACAGTGGAGTAGAATTTTTGTTTTTGGAATAGAAAGCTCAGAAGAATAGCATTCATCTGAAATAGAAATCTGTTGAAACATAAATATCTTTATAATAACTTCTGATCAATTTAAAGAATTCTCGCTAAATAAAAATATTAATTTCTATAATTCATATTTAATTATTAATATATATATATATTAGTTATTTTAAATAATATAACTATTTCAAGTTTTACTGTTTTGCTGTATTATGGATGAAATAAATGCAGGCTTGGTGAGCAGAAAAGACTTATTTAAAAAACATAAAAAACTTTTGACTGGTAGTGTATGTGGCAGCAATGCTGCACCGTAAAAACCCCATAGAGTGGACAAAAACTCCAAAACAAACTCTTGACGAACTCAAGACCGAAAAAGCTTTAGACATGCAATTGTGAGAGAACTAAAGAAAAAAGCATGTTCTTTTTGTCTGTTTAGACACTTCAAACAGACATTTGCACTGCCTGTTTGGTTTGGTTTACCTGTTTACACAGCTGTTTATTCATCGTTTGACTTGAAACCATTGTCAAAACTGTGAATTTTTGGTGACTCCGAAGTCACACCTAGAGGACGTGCGTTTTGATGCAGAAAAACCCAAAAACAAACATGACCCAAAATGCACTTTAAGAATTCTTTTGTAATGGGAAATCACATGTCTAGAATGTGTTTTGCTGTCAACTCCTACACTTTTGACAGGTCAGTGTGCAATCAGATGCCCAACCAGGTGTATATGAATACTTTGGCTTGCCATACAATACCACCTACTTCACATGTCCTGTCTCAACATTTACTTGCGCCTGCGCTGTTGTATGCGGACAGTCTGCGCAGTTACAAACATTGGGCTGCACATGGATGGTGCGTGGATGTTCGTGGACACTTCTCATGACAAAAAAAGCGTGTCACAAGGAGAGTGAGCGAACCGTCCCTCGGAGCCTATCCACAAAAAATTTAATACAGCGTTTAATATAGACCTGTAGTTCACTCATAACTTTTTAAACATATTTTTTCACATTTTCTATCTAAATCAAACAATTCACTAAAAGAACTTAGTAATACAGATAACAAATGACATGAGGCAAAGTAAATAATGACAGAATCTCCGTTTTTGGTTGAACTGTTCTGTTCGTAAATGTCATAGCAGACAAAAAGGGCACATCTTCATTTTCGTGAGGGTTTTAAAATGAAAGCTCTTGATGAAATTACCCTATTAAACGGGTAGGTCAGTCACTACCTCTCACTGTTCTGCTAAAATGTATTTCCTTAGCGTGCTGTTGGTATTAGAGTGATTGACGTGTTCTGAAATATGCCATTAAATAGTAAAACATACTGCCTCTATACACTGCTGCTTAAGATATGCATAGCACTCTATCAAGAAGACATGTTAACAAACCGGTCAATTAGTGGGAGAGGACAGAACCTTGACCCTATTAGCACGAGGAAAAACTAATAGAAGGAAACTTGTGTGTTAGATCTCCTGAACAACTTAATCCCTGGCCTAATCCGTAACTTTAATTTAGTCAAATCCTTCTTCATACTCATAAAGCCTGACTGTTGTGCAGAATTTTAATGTAAAGGGAATAGACAGGGTCAAAATAGCTTACCAAGGTTTTTCTGACAGATTAGGCCTAATAAAAAAGGGAAGCGTTTTCAGTTAGTCTGCCTGAACAACAAAATGGAAACACCATATGAGATGTTATGAGTTTGCATTTGTGAACTATTTGGTGTTTACCCAATAGTTAGTTTTATTAATCAATGCAATATAGCAGCATCACCCTCTTAGCACAGGATTTTGCTTGAGGAAAGATGAATTTTCATTTTATGATGCTGTAAATCTTCTACAGGCCGAGAAGTCTGAAGTGAAATAAACAGAATGTCTTCTTTTTGAAATATGAATGTTCTGCACAATTCACCTCTGTGTTCTTTTGCATTTATTATTTGATGTCTTTTTCAGATGCTTTTTACCAAAAAATGTGTATGTGCTGCTGGATTTCCATCAGGCCAAAATATAAAACCAGGCATTAAAATATCAAAACAATTCCTTTCAACATCAGTGAAAGCTTAAAAAAAGAATAAGAAAGAGTGTATGGATGACATGAGTCATGTAGGATCTCCTGAACGTCCCATTATGAAGTTTTAATCTGTTTATTGTTTCTTTTGTCTGTAATACTGGATCGACCTAGGCATTATCCACTTGTCTTCAGACATGGCAAATGAGACAATTGTCGCTCATTGATCAATATTTTCTGTTAGACATGATTCAGCTGTGCCAGTCCTCTACTCTGGGAGTATATTTATTAGAGAAATCCTATTGCAGTGTAATTAAACATTGATTTTTCAACCCTAAACAATTAGAGTGCCGCTTTGAGACAGATTCAGTCCTCTAGCATCGTCCTCTGTGATTATTCTTTTGTGTTTCTGTGATTTCAGGGATACGATGATGGTTATGACGGGGAATACGATGACCAGAGTTATGAGGGCTATGATGACAACTACAGCAACCAGTCGAAAAGGTGTAGATTTATTTTTAAAAGACATTCTGTCACAACATGAGCTAATTAATGCTTGGCTCTCACTCTAAGAATCTGTCAAAATGTCTCATAAGAATGATTTTTCCTCCTACAGTGTCTCAGAATATTATGAATATGGACACGGTAATAATGACGAAGCCTACAACAATTATGGTAAGAATCTGATCTACAGTTCTTCTAAAACACCATGAGTTTCATCTCAAACTTTCATACTTTTTTTCTCTTTTAGCTTAGTAGGAAACAGTTAGGATTTTAGGTCAACCATTTTGAATGGTGCATCACAAAGAGAAACATCCTCTTTGCATAGCAGTAGTTCGCCTAGCGAGCGGGCTGGAACTCAGTCATGGCACATTGCCCACACCAGTGAGAAACCTCTTTGCCTCATTCATTTTCCATATTGCTGTTAAATGTTTCAGAGCTAAAGGTAAGGAAAAACACCTTGCGGCATTTGCCAGTTGTTAAATCACCGAGGCCCAGGGCACAGCAGCTGCCATCTTACCGTACTAGTCTGCTTCAGGGCTGGGTTTTAAGATGCACTTGAAATCATGGACTAGAGCCAGTAGAGAGCTGGAGGCGTTGCCGAGGCCCACCAAGAGAGTCAGAATGGCCTTTTAGCCATTACTTTGCCTTTTGAATACGTGCCCTCTCTGGATTACATTTGATGCAGTATTCCCTCTGTTCTTGGAATGGATTGTTGTTTTCCACTGATGCCAGTTTCCCATTGTATACGTGCCTGCTCATTCATTTCACATTGTGGCAAATTGTGCGGTGGAGTGTCAAAGTGTTAACAGAAATGATTTGGTATTTTGCCACGTTTTGACTTGAAACCAAGATTTCATTGTGTTATGAAAGGTTTGCTTGTTAGGATCATATGGAAGCCCATTTCCACCTCAGTGTAAAAACTGCGACTGTGTATCTCACACAAGCGACTCTGTCTCGCATTTGTAACTTCCTTGCACACCCTGTCTTAAAGTCTCACAGTTGCAGCTTTGTTTCTCACAGTTATTAATATTAAGTAAAATTAATGATTTAAGTACACTGTTCATGCACTACACTATTGGATAAGAACAAAATTCAAACTAAATTGAACTGGTGAATTGACACTATATTGAACTAGGGTTGGGTAAAAAATATTGATTTCATTATTTTAATCGACTCTCATTTTTATGAAACAATATTGATTCTTAAATCCCAAAAATCGATTAGTGTAGTCTGTTTTTAGTTAATGAATGGAGTATTGTAGGACACCTCCCATCCAATAAATCGCGATAAGCTTTGTGCTTTGTTAGTTTTGATATAAAACAAAGTCTTAGATTTCAAAGTCAGTTTATTACAGTATTCAAACCATAAATGCCTTTTTGACACTGTGGAGTGACAGATCGCTGTAGCCCTCAGTTCAAAACAAGCGGCAACGCAGAGCACACGTGAACTGATTATCTCGCTTTAATACCACGAAATAAACATCCAAAGGTATGTTAAAAGAGAGTGTACAACTTACCGAAATTGTATCATGTGTCACGTAATTGCTCAGTCAGTGTTTCAACCTCGCAAGGAGGTCAATATAACTTTCAAACTTGTAAACCTCACATTTACCTCAGAAAAAACATATTCGGTGACCATAAACTTGTTAGTCAGCTAGAAAAATGAACTCTAGAGAGGAACGTTTTGCTAAATATATGCACTATATAACGTATTCATTATATTTTTTACTGTTCTTCATTGTTTAATTTATGTTTGAATAAATCCAGTGAACCCTCCACTATTTAAATGTTTATATTTCAAAAAACAAAATGGAGTAGAAATATAATTATGTAGTACTTTATTATTATAAAACCTTCACTGAGTGTAATTTACAGTAAGCGTTTGTATATAAATCAATTAATTTTAACCTTCAATATTATATTAATCTAATAACTGACCCTCGTGAATATTTTTTTTCCTTGTGAAAATTTAGCATGTACTGTATGATATATATCCAAAATAATCGATATTGAATTGAATCAAATCAGAAATCTAACTTAGAAGCTTGTGAATCAGAATCTAATTGAATGGTGAAATTTGTGTCAACCCAGCCCTAATAATTGATTAACTTTAACAGTTATTTTCTTGCTGCTTTTGTAGCAGAGACAGTTATATGAAGCACTGTATAAATGTGACTTTGCTTCTCATAATTGCATCTTTATTACTCAAAATGTGACTTTATATCACAATTGTGACTTTATATCCTGGAGTGTGACTATTTCTAACAATTTGAATTTATGTCTGTGGCATTATCTCTTGTAATTGTGATGTCAGATCTCAAAATGTAACCATTTCTCACAGTGTGACTATACCTTACAACTGTGACTTTGTATATAAAGTCGTACAAATCCAGTTTTATGTCTTTTTTTCCCCAACAATGTGACTATATCTTGCAAATCACCATTTTTATATCTCAAACTTTATTTTTCACTATTTGACCATTTGATCTCACAATTTATTTTTTGTAATTGTGACTGTATGTGACAATGTGACTTTTTTTTATTTTTAACTTTCAAAATTACCTGCTGTATTTCTAGGTGAAAACAGGCTTCCATAAGATTCTAATGATCAGAGATCGTTTTTCACAGTGAGGAGGATGTAGTGCAAAACCTATTAAAAATAATGTGAGTGGGGGAGGGCTGGTTGTGCGGTAGTGATCATTACACAGAATACTGGAATAAAAGGGTTTTTGTCATGATGTATAATGGTTTTTCCTCCTTTCTCTGCGAAACGGTAGTTAGCAACAATGAAGGTTAAGGTTCTTTGCCCTGAAGGCGGGCTGATTGTTTCCTCAATGGCCCAGCGATCACACTCAGAGAACCTAATGGAGCATCGGCTCCCAACACATACTGTATTTAAATGACAGCAGGGTCATACTGTGAGCTCAGCCAGGAGTTCATGCCTCATCTGCTCTGCCTTTGGTAACTGATAATTAGGGCAAAGTGACATTGTATATTTCTCAAATCTACCATAATGTACCGAGGCGAACATGCAAAGCCCTAGATGGGATGCGGGAATGGAGCTCTAAACTAATTATTGAAATGCATGTGTAAGATGATCAGCTGGTGCTCAGTTTATTATTTTGTAATGCTTAGAACAAAAAAAGAAAGCATTAAGAATTGCTAATGTCACATGGAATTACATGGCCGTAGGATATCCATTCCCTGATGAATCGTCATAGCATTGCATTTCAGCCAAGAGGTTTCTCTCCTATGTAACGTCTTGTGTCAAATTCCATTTTTCTCTTTAAATGAAGCTTGATTTAACTGTTTAAAGCAGTTTAATCGTTTCACTTTTAGCAGAAGAGGACTGGATCTCATCGCGGCCCAACCTCAAAGCTCCAGCATCAAGACTTACTCGAGGGGGCTACAGAGATCACCCCTATGGTAGATATTAAAGGTGCTCCAGATCACGTGACCTCCATTCAACGCCAACCTTATTTGCTAAATAATCTAAAATGGGATTTTTAAGTGATAGGTCAATCATGTTTTTAAATTTACACTAACCTTCGGGGTTGGGGGAAAAAGATACATGGTCCCTTCTTTTGAAATTGTTGACTTCTTTGTATGATACCTTATGGACGTAAATTCTGGCCGGGATTTGGCAGTGTACTTTTGTCATTGAATGCTCCTCCCTTCAGTTTTCCATTGTTTGTCCCCTAAATTGTAAAGCATGGAATTAGCTACACATTATGCTTCCCTGACATTGGGAACCTTTGCGTTAAGACAAAAATGTGGAAAGACTCATTTTGTACATAACATCTTTCTTAATACTTCTTGATTTGATGATGGTAAATACTGAGTTTGTATATTTAATTTTGATATCAGTATTGGGTTTGAAAGCAATTGGCTATGTATGTAGCCACATCCAAGTGCTTTGCTTTGTGTGTAGCTTGTATTTGTACATAAAAATGTAATAAAAAAGGATGTAAAGCGCCTTGTGCAAGCTTCTCTAAATAGGTGATTATAATTGTTAAACTTGTGTTGCTATAATTTGTTAATAAAGTTGAGATCATTTTTGTAAAATTAGATTAGGTACGTACTTGTCTCTAGTACTAAATGCCTGTTTGACCTGAGGAAATGGATAATATGTTTTTTTATATATATATATATATATATATATATCTCTCTCTCTCTATATATTTAACAAAGAAAAGCCACAAAAAGGAACCGTAGAGACGTTGTCAAGTCATTTTGTGTAATAATAGATAAGCTACATTAATAGAATTAAACTTTGTTAAATAATTTTTAACATTAGCTCTAAATTTGTTCATGGACTCTTGATTAGTCATTTAAATGTTTAACATGTTAATGGAAATCAACTGTTTAGATCAATAAATTGAATCTTTTTTAACACACTCTTTAAGCTTCAGCTTATTAAACAATAAGTCGGACTGACTTGTCTGCGCTAACGTGACTCTGAGAAAGATATGGAGATTCAGGAGGTAAGAACGTCCCCATATTCCAATAAGATGTTCTAAGTGCCTTCAGCCTTTGGTGTTAACCACTGTAGCCGATGTGAATATGAGTGATATTCACACTGTTTCATCACTCGCAGGAGTGAATGGGATCCAGTTAAAATGCTTTATCTCTGCTACCTACAGTATATTTTCCTCTTTTGCTATTTATGTTAATGAACATCAGAAGGCTGCATTTGTGTTGTAATACCAATGCTTTTAAATATCAGCACTATTCAAGGCCCCATAGAGACCTCAACTCTTTTTTGTGACTATTAGAACTGAATGCTGACGCGTATTAAGACTTCGAAAGGATGACTAAACGTTAAGCAGGTAACCCTAATAATAACTCTAATGTTGCGAATGCCAGTCATAAATTAAGTTATTTATACTTCAAAAAGTAAACCTGCCCTCACTAACCCCAAATAAATGCCTCGGCCCTCTAAATCCGCTAATAAAGTTAACTAGTGACATCAAAAATGACTTACTAACACATAAGAAGAAAAAAAAACAATTAACAATCCATCTTTTAAAAGAAGCTAAAACTGATCTTTAATACCTGACCAGCTAAACTAAGCTTTTTAACCAGACACGCTGAAAAAGATGGTTGCTCTCAAATCATATTCTGCTCTGACAGCTTTTGTCCAGCCCCACAAATTGGTTTACTTTTTTGATAGTAACATATGCTTTGTCAAACTGTTTTCTATCCATCTGTTATTCGTGCATGCGAGTGTACGTTTGTTTTGACTTTGTAGTCTCACTCATTGTCTCTACTTCATTTTGTGTATTATACTAATAGCGCCTCAAAATCCATATACTAAATATGATTTATCTTTCCAACAGGTACCAGTCTCTCTGTGAGCTGAGATGCAGTGGATTGAGTCAGACTTGGTAAGCTGCAAAAGTGTGTCTAAACATAACAGCAAATGCATTCAAATATAGTTTAGGTGTATATTTGTTTTGTTTTTTTTTTTCTGGAGGTTTAAGACTTCTTACCTGATTTTTATTAATGTGAAAGTTCATACATCCATCCACTTTCACCCAATATCCACCTTTTTCCTCAGTAACTGATGAGCGGCACCCTGGTGGATTATAACACCGTGTCTACACTGGACACGACAAAGCGACCGTTGCAAATCATTTGAACTTTGTGTGAGCACGTCATAAATAGAATGCAGTAGCAGTTTACTGTCGGGGAGTTGTCGTGTCGCCCGCGACAAAATACAGGAGAACCCAATTATAATCATTAATGCTGACTACACTGGATGCGTCGCGGCGCGGCACGACACGACACGCCACGCGACCGCTCGCGTCCGGTGTAGACACAGTGTAACACTGTGTCCTAACTGCACGCGATGCTATGCCGCGACTCGTGATAAAAGGTATCTTTTCAATGTTAATGAGAGTTTTTGTCCTAACTAGCCACGACGGCGACACGCGAAATTTGTGTTTCTATTTCTGTGGAACAACATACAAACTATGACCATTTTAAGTACTGATTATTATATTTACTGATTATGCACTTTATTCAATGTAAAAATGTCTAATGTGAGTTTGAATACCATAATGCATGACATTTATAGTCATACTGAAATCAATAATAGATAGTTTACCTCAGATCTTGAAAATAATTTGTAAATAAACATTACAACCTTGGTGAAAAAAAAACAGCACATGCTGGTAGGTATGTTTTGATGCTTGGGATGCTGGTTAGGTATGTTTTGATGCTGGTTTAAGCTGGTCCTTTGCTGGTTTATGCTGGTCGTTTGCTGGTTTATGCTGGTCATGTTGCTGGTCAAGGACCAGCATAAACCAGCAAAGGACCAGCTTAAACCAGCATCAAAACATACCTAACCAGCATCC
>JAHKKF010504483.1:0-13908 GCA_019740295.1 Labeo calbasu
ATCTGCTGCATCTCTGCTTTGATCATCGTACTGAATGTGATCCAGATAAAAATTTTGCTATTTTTAATGAAACTTACATTGAAGTGTTGATTAAAAAAATAATACTTGAAGTCAGAATAAAACAGATTTGGTTTAAAAGTAGAGGCTCTATTCTTTATTTTGATGTATTGCATGTTCAGACATTTATACAACAAAATCTTCTGGGGGCCGAAAAAATGTTCACGAAAATGATCAAAAACGCTAGTGGTGACTGGCAACTTTTATCAAAAACACTGGCAGGGAAAGAGTTAAAAAGGATACTTTTCAGAAATTCACGTTACGTGCTTCACAAATGACAGAAAGCCAAACCAATTTGGAACAACATGAGGGTGAGTAAACAATGACAGAATTTTCATTATTGAGTGAACTATCCCTTTAAGTGCAGTGTAATTAGATTTGCTTGTGCTTCTAATACTTCAGATGCAACAAAAATCCACCAAACTCAGCAGCTCAGCATGAGGGGTTAAGGACTTGGCTTTAAGACAAAGCCTAACCCTTCAGCTAGAGGCCGCTACCTTCAAACAGCTCCAGAAGTCGGAAGGATGCTTCGGTTGCTCCTCTTATTACATTGGACAGGGGCTGGTTTAAAGTCATGCTAGCTTAGGTGCTAGAGTGATGCATTTGTCTCTCTGCATTAGATTCAGTTGGATTCTTCAGTTTGGAGCACACTGACACACAATGACAGTGTGAAGGTCAAGCATCATCATCTATATCTCACTAGGTGGAAATCATAGTTCAAACTCAAATGTATACAAACATATACCATTGCACACACATACAAACATGCCTGGGTTTTGTAGCTAGTCTGTCTTGGATAGAATCTTAGTTCATGCAAACTAAAGCACAAACTTAAAACCAGTTTATATAATTAGTCTATTAAAGGGATAGTTCACCCAAAAATGAAAATTACACCATGATTTACTCATTCTTAAGCCATCCTAGGTGTATATGACTATCTTCTTTCAGATGAATATGATTAAAATTACATTTAAAAAAAAAAAAAAAGTCCTGCCCCTTCCCATTTTTATAATGGCAGTGAATGGCTGCTGATATTCAATAGCCCAATAGAAGTCCCTAAACTATCCCTTTAACAATGTCCAGGAGTGAGCATATATTCATATTTTATTTCTGAAACATCTGCCACATCTTGATGACATTTAAAACATTTTAGATTAAACTGTTTTATCTTTCTAAGGCTACTGTTTTATATCCTAAAAGCACAATATGTTCTGATATTTCCATATCTGCATAAATTGACTTGATTTGAAATCTGTTCACTAGAGATATTTACCATTTTAAAGTAAGCTATGGCAATTTTGTCTCTTTGGTAAGCAAGAATATTTTATTAGGGTCAAAATGAAATAATTTTCACATAATAAATGATGAAATGGTTTATGTTCATTGATTTAATACATCAAATCTGTTCGTTTTAATAAAAACCAACCCCTGCTGTGATATACAAATGCCTGAAGCTTAAGAAACAACCTTTAGTCCACAATATTACAAATCATCAGAGATTTCGATTAAGATTAAAGATGTAATTTAGAACAATGCAAATTAAGAATGATAAACATTAACTACACATTCACACACACACAAAACAACTAAATGAACCAAAAGAATCCACTCTAATGCAACTGTCTAAACAGTACAGCGTAAAGTATGGATGAGTTGTAAGATACAAAATGATCATTTCAAATTTTATTAGCTTTTATTTTTATTTTTTATATTACATTTATATGTATGTATGTGTGTATGTATATTAGTATAAGTTCTAGGAATTTTACTATGTGCTCTTGACATTTTATTATTTTTTAGTGCTGTCAAATCGATTAATCACGATTAATCGCATCCAAAATAAAAGTTTGTGTTTACATAATATATGTGTGTGTACTGTGTATATTTATACGTATATAACCCTAACACACATACATTATGTAAATACAAACTTTTATTTTGGATGCGATTAATCGCAATTAATCGATTTAAACATCACACACACACATATATATTATGTAAACAAACTTTTATTTTGGATGCGAATAATAGTGATTAATCGATTTAGACATAAATATACACGTAACACACATATTGCGTAAATAAACTTTTATTTTAGATGCAGTTAATCGCGATTAATCGATCTGACAGCAAGTTTTTTCTGACTTAATTTAAAAAAACTATGTTATTAAATATTATATGTGATCTAATATTTATATTTTAATTTATTTAAGCTTTATTTCAATTACCAGAAATTATTTTAATAGTTTTAGTTAAAAATAAGACCTTTTTATTGCAAGTTTATACTTCAGTGAACATTCCTCAAGGTGAGCTTATTCATGAAAGTAAATTCCTCCATAGCCAAATACTTTAAAGTCTTGGCTGCCAAAAAACTGTTGGCATTTTCATCATTTGGACACATGCTGTCACACTGTATAGGGCAAACTGTCACAAAGAACTTGCATTTAGCTAGTTTAAACAGATTGTAACCGTACTTTGGACATTCTTGAGACAAACCCCTTGTGACAACATCTCTGTGTGACAACTATCCCTATATACCTAAGGTTATACTAAGGTTATACAGAGCAAACCATTAAGCTATGGCCTTATGAGCTCTGACGCATAGAGACGCCAAAAATGGTCTTCTCAATACTAATACATTTACAATATTACATATCAAAACTGAACAAGACTACAGGACATGACAGAGTATGCAGTCGCTTTATTTCTACTAAACAACCAGCACAGAACAAAATGTATTGTGAACTGGTGTAGCATTTGCCCTGGGGAACAAACACTGCATCACATCCCATTAGGATCTACACATGAAATACATGTAAGGTCACACCTGTCATGGTTCCCCCCTGTGCACAGGGCCCTGCAGGATGAATAAACATCTCCTAAAGACTACAAGTTCTCAGGACGCTGAATGACAGGGGTTCGGACCTTATCTGGGCATCAGGACGGCTCTACCTTCAGACCCCCCACGCCACTGGCCTTGAGCTAAGCTCATTATGTAAAACACAGCACAGCGTGAGGGCCACATCCTGGTGACTAAACCCACATTGACGATGCACTTCATGTTTTGAAACATCTATTTTAAGCTGACTCTGTCTCTGCTCAGAGGACAGACGTCGGGCGGAGAAATCTCCGGTGACATTGAATCGCCCCTTCCTGTCTGCTTTGTTGACGTCCCTCCACAACACAGGTAGCCCACTTTTGTTGGACTGTTTCTTTCTAGAGATGAGAAATATTGCAAAAATTGCACTTGAAGTCTTTGGGTTTTAATAAATAATACCTTATACAATATTTCTAAGCTAATAATGGACCTGAGATCCTGTGGCACACATGGTGCATCTATATTTTACTAAAGTTAAGGGAAGGGAATCATATATACGCTCCATTAAATGCACTGGTTTATGTTTGGTTGTCCAGAGAAACATCCTTAAAATCTTTAACTACATATATTGTCCAATTAATCTAATTTGTAAAGTAACGGCCTAAATGATTAGAAACAAACTAGACAGACTTTCATTGGCTGCGAGGCAACTTATCATCCCGCCGTTGCATGTCTATTTCATTATAATTCAGAAGACTTGCTCGGTGCACTCGAAAGTAATTGAGGCGATATTTTAAAACTGTAGCGTTAGCAGCTTTTTCTAAGATGTTTTTAAAATGTGATGATTTGTTCATGCATGAATATGGAAGATTTTCTCGCTTCATGCTCTTGCATCAACAAACTGAGTGTATGCTTATTTAAATTCCTGCCTAAATTTTGCCCATAGACGCTAATGAATTCCAATGAATATTCCCGGGTTTATATTTAGTCAGATGTAATTTCTTCTGACCCGTTTTTAGAAGTAAAAACTGGCACTTTGAGTAAATACTGATTAATTATTGGCCCTCTGCGGATGTTTTTGCAGTGACAGGATGACCTGAGATGAATTAGCGTAGCATGTTTAACATATGAAATAACCTTGTTTAAAAAAGTCAAATAAAGTGGTCAAACTAACCGTCAGAGTTTGTCTACTCAATAGTTTTGCATGAGGGCCCAGATGAACTTTTATCACCTCACTTTTGGCCCCATCAGTAATGGCTGTCCCCCTCAGTGCTTTCCCATCTCAGATGGCCCATCATCCACGCCACGATCAATCCCTCAAAGTGATTTGCCATTAACCTTGCCATCATGATGGACTTCTGTGGCCAGTGGCTGTAGCCCAGCAAGTTTTTCGGTTCGGAGTTTGATAGAAAAATAATGAGTGGAATCCCTGTTGTAATCTTTACCAGTGGGGGGAACATTTGCAAGATCCACAGGCTCTAAAATGCTTGAATTACTTGACGGGGTACACTTCGCTGAAAGCCACCGTTTAAAACCTTGTGGAATAGGAATGTCAATCCCAGTTTCCCCAAGATGTAGGCAGCTAATTTTCCTCTCAGTACAATTATATAAGTCAATTATGTGAATACGAACAGGCAGGAAAAGAATGAACTGTGTTCTGTGGGGTTCACATAGAGAAACTTCTACGGATTTTTTAAGTCAAAAAGTTCTATCAAAACAACATTTAAATTAATGACTAAATTAATATGACTAAAAAAACAACAGAACCTATATGCCTGTATATATACACTACCAGTCAAAAGTTTTTGAACAGTGAGATTTTTAATGTTTTTAAAGAAATATTTTTACTTTTTAAAATAACTGCTTTCTGTTTTGATATATTTTAAAATGTAATTTATTCCTGTGATCAAAGCTACATTTTCAGCATCATTACTCCAGTCTTCAGTCTCACATGATGCTTCAAAAATCATTCCAATATATACTGATTTGCTGTTCAAGAAACAGTTTTATTATTTATTCTTTATTATTATTATATATAATTTTTTTTAAACAGTTGAGAACTTTTTTTCAGGATGAACAGAAAGATCCAAAGATCAGCATTTTAATAAAACAATTTTGTAACATACACTATACCATTCAATAATTCATTTATTTTTGGCAGAAAGAAATTATAGAAATATTTTTTTTTATTTAGCAATAATAAATAAATGATAAAGACATTTATAATATTACAAAAGATTTCTGTTTCAGATAAATGCTGTTCTTCTGAACTTTCTATTCATCAATGAAACCTGAAAAAAAAAAACTTACTCAGCTGTTTTCAACATAATATATGTTGTATATTATATATATAATGTTTTTTGAGCAGCACATGAGAATATTAGAATGATTTCTAAAGGATCATGTAATGATGCTAAAAATTCAGCTTTTAAATTACAGGAATAAATTACATTTTAAAATATATCCAAATAGAAAACAGTTATTGTAAATAGTAAAAATATTTCTAAATATTACTGTTTTTGCTGCACTTCGGATCAAATAAATGCAGGCTTGGTGAGCAGAAGAGACATCTTTAAAAAAAAACATTAAAACTCTTACTGTTCAAAAACTTTTGACTGGTAGTGTAGATTAAACATGATTAATCACAAGTTTTTGTTTGCATAATATATGTGTGTGTGTACTTTGCATATTTATATGTATATACTTATAAATACACACAGTACAAACACATATATTATGTAAATACAAATATATATTTTGGACGCGATTAATCGCGATTAATCGCTTCAGACATAAATATTAATATAAATAAATACTGTATGTGTGTGTATTTATATATACATAATAAATGTATACAGTATACACATATTATGTAAACAAAAACATTTATTTTGAGTATGATTAATTGCGATTAATCATTTGACATACAATTACAATTACACTTTAAAATACACTGCTAATATTTACATTTTCATGTATACTTGTTTATTTTCATTTTAAATATCGTTTATTTTGAATTTTCAGCATTTTCAAACCTAAAATCAGCAAGTTTTTATTTTGGCGGGTTGTTGGCAAATGCGCTGCCGAGTGAAGCGTGTCAGTAAAGCTTCGGCGTTTCATTCCGGGAGCGCATAGCCCAGATTTATGCTTTCATTTTCAACAGTAATTGTGCATTAAAAGCTCTCAACCATGTCGGTACGCAAATGAGCAATCTGAACTTATTTACACAACGCATTTTTTAAAATTATTATTTTGGTCGCACACCATTTATGTGCACCCCTGCTTATAAGGCCTTTTTGCAGCCATAAAGTTGTGGTTTGCCATTTTCACAAATTCATTAACTCATCCAGAGCTTCAAACTATAACTGGTGACATAAGTAGTAAAACTCATTTAACTAAAACTGTTACAGAACCTGTCTTATGGTCATCTCTACCAACCAAAAATACATAATGTTCTCAAGGAGAATAATTTTTAATGAATATTTTAAAATTTTCTTCAAAGCAGCACCTGTAGTTATTCCTTTGATATACTGAATAACATAGTTGAAATAGAAATTCTGCTATTCAAAATTTGTAAAAAGGTTCAAAAAGGTTTAATATTAAACTTCAGCTTTTAATACTGTTAGGTGTGTAACTTGGATTATTACCTTAATATTTCAGTCAGTATTTTACCCAACATTAATTTTTCACAGCAGGACTTGAAGATTCCATACTGAATCTTAGATGATTTGCCAGGAATGCTAAAAATAGTGATGTAGTTTATCTTTCAACAGCTTTTCCATTAAATATTTGATTTCTTTTTAAAGGATCTCATTTATTTCAAACACCACAGTACCTTTTTTGTCCAAGAAATTGCTTTGCGTCAAGTATATAAGTATACTGCCTAAACTCTAAAATTGCATTCTAGGAAGACAGATATGGAATCCAGGTTTTCAGCCTTCTCACAAACAACTTGTTTACTCTGTATAAATCAGAGAATTTGTTCAAGTTCTGACTAGTTAAAACTATTTTCTAGGGCTTAAGTGTGCCAGTTCGCTTGACTGCACTGATGTGTTTTCGCCAGTGTCCACCGTTTGACACGTTATATCGTGCAAATGAATTTCATTTAATTTGCACTCAGCCAACATCACATTTAAATTGTGCTTTAAAGTAAGGCCTCTGTGGGATATGGCTGCGTGAAGCGTGTAACTAATGTTCCATGAACAGCACGTCGTTTGAGCTTCCCTCGCAATGCAACTTCCTCTGGTTATTTAAATCCATCAGTGAGTCCTTAGCTGTCATGTAGGTCATGAAAGAGCAGAATGTCTCTTCTATCACCTGCCAAGCAAACTAGATTCTGATAAAGCCAGAATATTTCCTCTCCAAACAGACTTATTTTTTTACAGACGCGTACGTCGTGCTCGGTTTTATATCCTCTCGTAAGTCCAATTAAACTTGTAAAGCCTGTAAATTTGTAAGCGAGGCATTTCGAAAGCTTTAAACCAAATAATTGGACGCCTTTAGAAAGACGAAACTAAATATAAACTCACTTCGGCAATTAAGATTCACATTTTCTCTTACTTCAAAAGTTTATTTAGTCATCTACTCGTTCATTCTGCAATTTCTGACAGCCGCATCAATAATGGGAGGTTTTGTTTTCGGAGATCTCTTGCAGAAACGCACTTGGTGCTTTCGGTTGTTTCGCACAGGCTGTTTTTGTACGCCGAAGAGCGTCAGCCCACCTTGGTCCTCTGGGAGGCAGTCCTGTTTGCTGTGTGTCTGATGTAAATGTCAGGCTCTTCGTACGTATGTTGCTCTGTTGTATTGAGCATGAATAGCCTCGGGGGAAGTTATGTCACTATCGATCTGGGGATATTTTCTTCACGCTGATGTCCTATTCTTTCTGAATGCAGTTTCAACACAGTTTCGGCACTCTTGTCGGATGTGCTCACAAGGTGGCCCTGGGAGGAATGGTCTAGAAACGTGGGCATAGTTAAAGAAAAGAACCAGCAGGAGCCGGGACCCACCTGGGGGGCTCGGTAAACCTACAAGATAGCTGAATAATGACTTGAAAAAAGTACAACAAGGTGTAAAGTAAACTAAAACAGCTAAAATCAAGACGTAAAATGACCATTTTATTAGTACAAAATAATTGGAGAATTCCAGCATACGTCACCAGTGGGTAGTCTGCTGTTTTTATGTTTTTTTGTTTTTTTTTTAACTACATATGATTCACTTTCTAAATATCCCACTTAATTAAGCACGTCAAACCTCCAAAAAAAAATCATATTTTCCCACCTCATGCATTAACAACCTTTTACTTTATTATTATTATTATTATTATTTTATTTTATTTTATTTTATTTTATTTTTTTCAGATTTTTCAGATTTTTCAGATTTAGATATTTTTAAAATCCTGTAACAGACAAAATGGGATTGGTTTAAAAAGGATTTTACACAGAACTTGTTATAAAACAAACATCTACCTACAGCTCATTAGCAATTTAATGATTACAAATAATCATATTTTTCACATTTTTTACAGGACTAAAGCTAAAAATGCACAAATTGTGTGTCTATGGTCTCTTTATTTTTGTAAAAAAAAAATATATATATATATATATATATGTTGTCTTTCTGCTGCAAATGTTAGTGCAATTTTCTAATGTAGGATGCTTGTCGAACATTAAGTAGACATGCTACATCAAAAATTCTTTTTATAACAAAAACATGAGTTGTCATGATTTTGGTAAGTATATATTTACTGAAACCATGACTGTTTTATTTTATTTTTTTCATTAAAATTACTAATAAATGAAGTAAATAACTCAACCCTGTCATAAGTTTACAACCCCATAACAATGAGAAATACATATATTTGTGATGGGGGTGATTGCAATGGGGTTGTGTTTTTTTTTTTACTCAAAATAGCTCATGTAGTTAGGAGAGTAGACCATATATGGCAGCAATAAAATAAGTACATTACATATACTTCTGGATTAAAATAAAATGTTAAAAAATAATCATTTTCCATCTTAATTTTAAAGACGTTCACTTCCAGAACGAAAATTTACAGATAATTTACCCCCTTGTCATCCAAGATGTTCACATCTTTCTTTCTTCAGTTGTAAAAAAATTATGTTTTCTTTTCTTTTTTTTTTTTTTGAGGAAAACATTTTAGGATTTTTCTCCATATAGTGAACTTCTATGGTGCCCCTGAGTTTGAACTTCCTAAATGCAGTTTAAATGCAGCTTTGAAGGGCTCCCAGCTAAGGAAGAAGGGTCTTATCTAGCAAAACGATTGGTTATTTTCAAAAAAAAAAATTGACAATTTATATACTTTATTGTCCTACATTGGTACAGAAGTACCGACCCAGTGTTTACAAAGTGAACAAGCAAAGAAGATCAAACACCTTTTACAAAAAACGCTAAAACAGCGATGTAGGATGATTTTGAAGTTGGAGAAGAACATGAGATGCGAGTTTTTCGACCTACTCTAACCGTGATGAACATCTCGGCTACATCTGTAACCCTCGTTCCCTGAAGGAGGGAATGGAGACGATACGTTATAATTGACGTATTTGGGGTCTCAAATACGTCAGTTATGACGTAACGTCGTAGAGTACGACTGAAGGGGAACCGAAATACAGTTCACGCAGAGTTAGACAAGACGAGCATTTGATGCTTAAAATGTATATAAACTGACAATTTTTCAGAAAATAACCAATCGTTTCGCTAAATAAAACCCTTCTTCCTTGGCTGGGATTGTTAAGAGCCCTTTGAAGCTGCATTTAAGCTGTATTTTGGAAGTTCAAACTCAGGGGCACCAAAGGAGTCCACTATATGAAAAGAAATCCTGAAATGTTTTCCTCAGAAAACATAATTTCTTTACAACTGAAGAAAGAAAGACATGAACATCGTGGATGACAAGGGGGTGAGTAATTTATCTGTAAATTTTTGTTCTGGAAGTGAACTTTTCCTTTAAAGTATGGTTTTTATAAAATATCTTGCAGTTTTTTAGAAAAATATTCTTTACAAGAAAGTGACGCAAATAAATGTTTACATTATTGCCAAAAATCACAGCCACTATGCATTTTGTTAATACATTTCTAAGTACAAACTCGGCGAAGTGCCTCAGGGACATGACAAAATGCTTGATTTAAGATACATATAAGACATTATTTTATGCTAAAAAATATTAAAATGCAATAATTATTATTATTATTTTCATTATAATGGGCATATCAAAGTATTATGAAAAGCTTTTTGGTGAACCACCACTTTAGAAACTCTAGAAGACTGAAATATTAATGAATGACCCATATAATGACACAACTCTTTGTAAGCAAAAATAATGATTTTTCAACAATTTCTTCTCCTGCGTCAGCAACACCACACGCATGTTCCGTGATACTCTCATGAAAGCACGATGGAGACTGACACGGAAGAGAAGAAATTTGTTTTTTTTGTTTTCTTTGTGCACATACAGTATTCTCATAGCTTCATAAAATTAATGTTGAACCACTGATGTCACATGGACTATTTTAACAATATCCTTACTATCTTTTTAGGTCTTAAACATGGTAGCTGTGTGGCTGTCTAAGGAGGGTCAGAAAGCTCTTGGATTTTATCAAAAATATCTTAATTTGTGTTTTGAAGATGAACGAAGGTCTTACAGGTTTGGAACGACATGAGGGCAAGTAATTAATGACAGAATTTTCATTTTGTCCTTAGTTTCTTAAAAAAAAAAAAAAAAACAAGCAGCTGTGTCACTACTGTGCAGGAAAGTAAAACACTGATATCGATTTAATAAGAACCATTTCTATAGAGACTTCTCAAAACCTTTAGCAAGTTCTCTTTAGGACCCTTTCTTCTGATGTTACAAATTGATTTGTCAGTGTGGGGAAGTTTATGCACCCAAGTAGAGTTCTGCCAAACACTACATAGCCTACAACAGGTGGCCTAAATATCAATGTCTTGGGGAAAATAAAAAATAAAATTATATATAGAACCCTATAAAAAAAAACACTGGCCTAAACCTTTTTAAAGTTGTATTTTTCCTTATGTAAGCTAAAAGTAACCATTTTAAACAAACAAGCCTCTTGTGTATATCCTGAGTGTTCCCAAACTCCAGCAGCCACTCACTGCACACAGAAAGCACTGTCTCTCTAAAGAGCAATGCACATTAAACTTCAAATGATCTCATTCCAACTGAGAATTTGGAGCACGTTTAAATTGGCTCCCATTATCAGAGTGACTCATTTCTTGTACGGGCTACGCAAAGCCATTACCAGAATTCGCACCACAGTGTCAACCCAAACTGGCTGTCTAAATGTACCCCGTCCCATTTAAAAAAAATGGATAATGTGATATATATTTAAAGTTTTTTGCATTTTAAAACAGATAAGATTGTATTTTTTTAATAATGGGAGAAGTGATATAGTCTGCGTTGGTAATACTATCTGCTATCTATAAGAATTATGCTTGAGATACCCTTCACAGGTAATGCGCCAATGTATTCAAACATTCATATGAGTTGGTCCTTGACAAGTTATTAAAGATAAGGACTATGAGGAGTCCCTCAGGATTCTAGTGTCATCCTTTATATTAATGATTTCCTGGAGAGAGAAACTCGTTCTGCAAAGAATTCATCTTGCCTAAGCTATGCTTTGTTTGATCGACATCCTCTTTGTTCCAAAGAGTTTGCATTTGTCATCCTCCAGTAACACAGGTAATGATCAGACTGCATGATAATCATATCCACTGTCACTCCAAAAAGTATGACATATTATACATTACTTCATTTTTCTTTCTCCTGAGACATTTTTTTCCCATTGACAATAGACTGTGATTACATGCCCCCTGAAGAATGGATATCATCTTGAGCTGTTATTGGTAATTATTAACACCTGTGCTCAATCAAGTCTTTTTTTTTCATCAGAAATTCATCAGTGGTACACTGTGGGTATTGTAGCATTTTGTGTAGCATACACAAGTCTAGTTTCTAGTCTCCAAGTCTGGTCAGGTTTGCTGGTTTTAGGGTTATCTGACAAGCAAACTCATCTAAACAGTCCAGATAGACTGTTACAATGATCTGCCAGTAGGTGGCGACTAATACGTGAGTCATTGAATCATTCATATACATATTTTGTGAAAATATTCATAAAACAGGTCAAAGGTACCTTGGTGACCTATTTCCGTCAAGATTTAAAGTGTGCTTCCAATGGACACTTTACTATTCCACGATGCCACAGGAGAGGATTTATGAATGCAACTGACACCATAGGTCACATGACATTGATGAATGTAGTACCTCCAGATTACATTTATACTACAAACATTCATACTATATACAGTAGAATGCAATTTTTTAATAGTCGCAAGGTAATTACTTCCAAAAGAAGCACCTGCTTAAAAAGCATGCAATTTCAGACTGTTCTTAAAAGAAATTCACTCAATATTTCATTCAACTGATCTGTTCAAAACTATTACTTAAGTAATGCAACAGCTGTATGTTCTTAAGGGAGAATGATGGAACATTTCATTCAACTGATTCATTCAAACCACTGATTCATTCAGGAACAAAAATGAGTGTCCTTGAAAGTGAGTCAGTGAATCTTTCATTTACGAACAAAACAAATGACCATCCTTAAGAGTGAGTCATAGAATCTTGCAGTGTCATTTTGAGTGAGTCACTGATTAATTTACTCAATTGCATTTTTCAAAAACCATGATTCAGTATCAAATACCTTATATACAACTAACATACTTCATCAAACAAAAAAACATAATTCTTGTAAAAAAAAAATTAAGATGAAAAACTGATGGTAAAATCCATTAAACAGAAAAACAAAGAAATGGGTCTTTAAAACATTTGAGCTTCCATGGTGAGTCCTGGATTCAGTGCTCTGTTGAGAATGTCTGTGTTGTTCACTGGGTTGTCTGAACTTATTTCCTGATGAATCAATAACCCTGAGTAAGAAAAATCTAGGCTCATCAACCCAGAGCTCAGGGTTTATGTGACACTAAGTTAACTCTTCTTTTTGGAATTACCGCCAGTTTTTTCTGCTTTGGTGTTGTTTAGAATTTTTTTTTATTATTTCAGAGCAAAACCAGGCTTAAAGCTGCAAGCAGCATTGAAAGGGCCCTCGCACCAGGATCCACCTCCACCCTGTGGCCTTAGAAAAACAGTGAAAAGTGGACAATATGCATTTAGAGTAATAAATACAGGAGGAATGTGTGAAAGTTATTTATATGTGTCAAACTTCCTGCTGCCAGCTGGTGGCGCTATGACTATAACTGAATATCAGCATGTACTGTATATGTCTTCAGGCCAGGACTTTCATCAAACATGTGAAGTTTGGTGCAGATTGAACATGGTATGTTTCAGTTAATGTAAAACATGACATACCCTGTTTCCAACAGGCGGTGCTATAATTATAACGGAATACTGACCTTTAGATGTTTTCAGGCCAGTACTCTTATCAAACAAGAAATTTAGGGCAGATTGAACATTGCATGTTTAAGTTAGTGTAAAACTTGACATTTCCTATTACCAGCAGGCGTGTAGATGTCTTCAAGTCAGGACTCTTACCAAACAAGTGAAGTTTGGGGCAGATCGGACATGATGTATGGCTGAGTTACAACAACTTCCTCTTCCATGGCGAAACATTGAAATTTGTCAGGCTGCCACAGACACGCCTTTTAACGAAAACTCAATATATTTGCAATTTAAAGGGCTCATCGGATGCCCATTTTCCACAAGTTGATATGATTCTTTAGGGTCTTAATGAAAATTCTATAACATGCCAAAATCAGCTCTGTAAAAATCAAAATAAAAAATGTCTCGGTTAAGATTGCTTTAAATGTTAATGAGCTTTGCTCGCCCCGCCCCTCTCTTCTCTCTGTGGAGTGACGAGCCTGTTTACTTTAGCCGCGTTTAGCCACAAAACTTGCTAACTAGCACGTTATTAGAAAAGGCGATTGCAAAGATTCATTAAAAAACCCTTATACTGACTTCTGCTGTAAGTGAAGCTGAATCACAAATGATTTGC
>JAHKKF010504488.1:0-18254 GCA_019740295.1 Labeo calbasu
ATTTACTACCGTAAATATATCAAAATTTTATTTTTGATTATTAATATGCATTGCTAAGAACTTAATTTGGACAACTTTTAGGGCTATTTTCTCAATATTTAAATTTTTTGGCATCCTAAGATTCCAGATTTTCAAATAGTTGTATCTCGGCCAAATATTGTTCGATCCTAACAAACCATACATAGATGGAAAGCTTATTTATTCAGATTTATTCAAAAAATTGACCCTTATGACTGGTTTTGTGGTCCAGGGTCACATTTATTTTACCATAAGCTGCAAATTAAAAAACAAAAAAAAACAAAAAAAAAAACAGTTATCTTTGTTGCTGATATAGGGAATGTAGGATTTTAAAGAAACTTTTCACCCAAAATTAGCTGGAAATTTACTCACCCTCAGGCCATCGAAGATGTAGATGAGTTTCTTGCATCATTGGAACAGATTTAAAGAAATTTAGTATTAATTGCCCACCAATGATGATGAACTGCTAATGTTCAAACAGCTGGGAGGAACATCAATAATCCACAAGCAATCTACATGACTCAAGTCCATTAATTAACATCTTATAAAATGAAAAGGTGTTTGTAACCAAAAAAATCCATTATTAAGGCTTTTTTAAATGCAAACCATTGCTTCAGGCTAAAAATGAGTCCTCTATCCATAATATTGCTTTCTCTAGTGCAAAAAATTGTTGTGCCTGAATCAGGATGCACAGTATGCACAGATCAAGCACCAATTACAAGCATAAACAGTCTAAAACAGTTCTGAACAAACATGTTGGTGGATTTTGATGTGAGAGGACAACAGGGGATGGATTTTTTTTCAAAGAAGGAAGTGTTATTATGAATTATAGACTGAAATTTTGGCCAGAAGTGACAGCTTAATGTTAAAATGATGGATTTGTTTATTACAAAAACACAGCTTTTCACTTTCTAAGAAAGCATTGATGGACTGAAGTTGTCTGAATTACTTGTGCTGTTTTTATCAGCTGTTTGGACTTTCAAGACTGACGGCACCCATTCACTGCAGAGGATCTACTGGTGAGCAAGTGATGCGTGCTAAACATCTTGGATGGCCTGCATTTTCAAATTTTCATTTTTGGGTGAACTTTACCTTTAAGACTCCAGGTCAAAATTGTTTACCTTCTCTGACATTTCACTTCATGAGTGAGCTCAATCGTTCATCTGCTAATCTTTTCTGCACTGCTACTTGGTTCCTCTCTCTACCTTGGGTGATAAGAAACCATGGCCAGGAGAAATTGAATTTAGATGTTTTCATTTACCAGGCTGATGTTGAAAGGGTGCTTCTCAGCTTGAGGGAACCTACAATCCTGAACTTTCATCTCAAAGATTCTGTGTTATTTCAGGTTTTTTATGATGCAGAAGATTTACAATGTTCCTCTGTGTTGAATTATAATAAATAGTGAACACTATGGAAAATTATTGCAAGTTGTTTTATTAGAGTTCTACGACATTGACATGTTTTAAAAATAAATACAAAATCATATTAATTGAAATATGACGCCAAATCTAAATGACTCCAGGACACTGATTAATAAATACGTAAGTAAAACATTACTTGGCATGCCACAGACAAACATCAATATCAATATACAGTTTGGACACTGTAAGCAAACATCGAACATTATGGCATAATTACATTAATAACATTCACACAGTTCACGCAAACATACGTAACACAGGCTACTAAATCAATACAATTTGCTAAACACTCTTCATGAAATCTTTTAAAAACATCTCATGACCATCTTTAGTCAGATTTTGAGACAAAGAGGAGCTCATAAATGTCAGTTTCAAAACAGCGGACCAATTAGATGAAGCTGGGGGTGGGGCAAACATCACAAGCTAGGTGATTATTTTATATCTTTACATTTTCAAAACAAATTTTAATTTTGCTATTCAGCTGTTTGTGTTGTTTTTGCCAATACTCGTCCTATAAAAGCGCTTCGAGACTGCAAATTAATAAAGCATATTTTTATGTGTCCAACTCTGAAATTGAAAGCTATTGCAATAATATAGTCTTTAATTCCAATAAAACAAACAAACAAACAAAAACATATGCACTGATACATCTGAAAAACAAATAGCATTCATTCAGAGGACTGTATGGAAATGTATTGCCTGCCTCTTTCATGTAATAACACAATACTGACAAGTAGAAAGATACGCCAAGACTGCAGATCGCCACAGCATAAAGATATACAAACAGCAACAAAGAACGTGAAAACACAAACAATACATTCTAACATATGCATTCCAATAGAGGTAACGACTGTAGGATTTATGCTTTAGTTAGACAACAGGTTAGATCAAAGCTATACATTTATTCAGACTACAAAGGGCACACTTGACTGTCCTGGAGCTGCTTTGGACCTCCATTCCCGCTTTGCTCTGACTCTTCCTCTTCATCCTCACTCTTCTCCATGTTGCACATAGACATGGGAACGCGAGCAGCAATGGTGGACATCTCTCCGATGTGGCTCTCGGCTGTGGCCCCTTTGTCTGATGTCTGGTTCAGATTGGTGGAGTCCAGATTGGCGACATTTCCTTTAAACATCTGGATCAGACATTTCCTGAACTGAGAGAAAAAAATGTTAGATTCAGTGTGAATGAGGATCACGGTCGTTCCACTGAAAACACAATTGAAAACACAATTGTAATTGTGCTCATTATGAACTCAAAACACAAAAGAACAGCTTAATTTTCAGTTTCTGTGCCACCATGTAGAGATATGTTTTCAGTAGTTAGACCTTTGCACAACCTTTGCATTGAAACGAGGAAAAGGTCATTAAGCAAGATGTATTCTATGTAAAAACAAGGAAATTTTAACCTTAATTAAAGCAGATAAGGTCACGAGAAGTAAATATATTCATTTCCTTAAGGTTTTGGTTGCACTGGATGAAAATGAGGTACCCTGGGTAATTATAATACTAGCTACTCTCTCGGTCAAATTTGTAATGATGAGAAACACTATGGTCTGTATACATTTACAGAACAATACAAGCAGAATGTACAAAGACAAACTGCACTGATATATGGAAGCCGGTTTCCGACACTGAATAAAAAATAAAAACTTATTTGCAACTTTTTATCTCACAATTCTGACTTTTTTTCTCTGAATTGTGAGATATAAACTCGCAATTCTGAGAAAAAAGTCAGAATTGCGAGTTTATGTCTCGCAATTCTGACTTTATAACTCGCGATTGTGAGTTTGTATCATGCAATTCTGAGAAAAAATCAGAATTGTGAGTCTATATCTCGCAATTTTCACTTCATAACTCTCAATTGCAAGTTTATATTACAATTCTGAAAAAAAGTCAGAATTGCAAGTTTATATCATGCAATTCTGAGTAAAAAGTTAGAATTGTGAGTTTATATCTCGCAATTCTGACTTGACGATTTGCAATTGTGAGTTTATATCATGCAATTCTGAGAAAAAAGCCAGAATTGTGAGTTTATATCTCGCAATTCTGACTTGACAATTTGCAATTGTGAGTTTATATCATGCAATTCTGAGAAAAAAGCCAGAATTGTGAGTTTATCGAGATTATATCAATTCTGAGAAAAAATTGCAAGTTTGTATCATGGAAAGGAAAGGACGTGACGTGTGGTGACCCATACTTGGAATTTGTGCTCTGCATTTAACCCATCCAAGTGCACACACACAGTAGTGAGAAGTAATCAAACACGCACACACACCGTGAACACACACCCGGAGCATTGGGCAGCCATATTGCTATCGCTGCGGCGCCCGGGGAGCAGTTGGGGGGGTCGGTGCCTCACCGGACTCACCTCAGTCGTGGTATTGAGGGGGGAGAGAGCGCTGGTTATTCACTCCCACCACCTTCAATCCCTGCCAGACCTGGGACTCAAACCCGCAACCTTTCAGTTACAAGCCAGACTCCCTAACCATTAGGCCACGGCTGCTATATCACGCAATTCTGAGTAAAAAGTTAGAATTGTGAGTTTATATCTTGCAATTCTGACTTTATGACTCGCAATTGTGAGTTTATATCATGCAATTCTGAGAAAAAAGTCAGAATTGTGAGTCTATATCTCACAATTTATCGAGATTATATCAATTCTGAGAAAAAAGTCTGAATTGCAAGTTTGTATCATGCAATTCTAAGGAAAAAAGTCAGAATTGCGAGTCTATATCACGCAATTTTGACTTTATAACTCGCAATTGTGCATTTATATCACAATTCTGAGAAAAAAGGTCAGACATGTAATATCTTGCAATTCTGACTATAACTCACTATTTTGAGTTTATATCACAATTCTGAGAAAAAAAGTCAAAAATGTGAGTTTATATCTCGCAATTCTGACTATAACTCACTATTTCGAGTTTATATCACAGTTCTGAGAAAAAAAAAGTCAGAATTGTGAGTTTATATCTCACAATTCTTTATAATTGCAAGTTTGTATCACAATTCTGAGAAAAAGTCTGAATTGTGAGTTTATATCTTGCAATTCTGACTTTATAACTCACAACTGTGCATTTATATCACAATTCTGAGAAAAAGAAAGTCAGAAATGTGAGTTTATATCTCATAATTCTGACTATAACTCACTATTTCGAGTTTATATCACAATTCTGAGAAAAAAAAATCTGAATTGCGTGATACAAGCTCACAATTCAGAAAGTCAGAATTGTGAGATAAAAAGTTGCAATAAATTTTTTTTCATTTATACAGTGGCAAAATGGGCAGAAATAGACCTAAAATGGAAAGTCACAAAAATGTTTAACTCCTTTTTGAATAACATAAGCTTTTAAAATGTTACATTTAGCGCATGATAACACTTTACAATTAGACTTATTGTGTTAATATTATTACTTGATTGTTAGATTTTTTTCATTTTGCATTGCAATGTTTACATAAATTAACATTAATGCATTATAAACAAATACAAACAATAGTATATTCAAAAAATTAACATTAACATAGATTAATAAATGCTGAAAAAAATATTGTTTGTTGTTAGTTCATGTTACCTAATGTAAACTGAGCAGTATATTATACATTCTACAAAGGCAAATGAAAAAAAAAATAGTAAAATCTAGCAGTATATGTTCTATGTTCTATTTCAGATCTATGAAATCTATATATGATCCATTTCAGAAAAGACTGACAATCAACTTTGCATTCCTATTGAATACACCAAATAACTGCAAACTTAAATTGAAACATCTATATACACAGCCCATATAAGACATATTTTTTGTAGGATTCTCCATATACTCAAGAGCTCTTTGAATATCCAAATACAACGCAGCATTACCGATGCTATATGGTTAAAGAAACCATCCCTACTCTCACTCTCGAGTGTTTGTTCTCGTGTCTCTGTAATGTAGTCTGTCTCCCTCTCTCACATCAGAGAAATTTGTGATCCTGTGACCCTTGACCTGAATTTATTCTGGGAACAGCTGGGAAGGATCTGGGTTAGTTCTGGAAGATGTGCACAGCTCAAGGGGTCCAGCAGCCTCCGCTCCAAACCACCTGGGACCCACATCCTAGGGGTGGTCACATGACTACAAAAGATCACTGCTTCGCCCTTTACATTAAGCGACACGCTACAGGGACACCGAGGAGAAATTTTCCTCTACAAGCTTAATGTATTTCAAAAATAAAAAAAGAATGACATATCATGGAGCAACTGTGCAGACTGTATCGCTCATAATTTATAACTCCTCTGAGAATACAGTATATCTTTAAAATGGAAATAGTCAGAGGTTTAAACCATTGTTTGCCAAGGACGATACAGCAATTGAATTGGAGGACCTAAGACCTCCCCTTAGGATAGCTAAAGGCACTCAAATATTTCCTGAGGTGGATTTATAAAGATATAATACATTTTTCACTGGGTTAATATAGACCACACTATTTCAGTGAGTTTTAACTTTAAATATAAATTTTTAATACTTTATTAAACTAAGAAAAAACAAAATTGTCAGAGCATCAGGTGTCTGTGATTTAGCCCTGACATATGATAGAAGAAAAAAAGTGTAGAAGTTCAGACCACCTGCTCATCCAATGGCTCTAGTACAGCATACTGAATTGTGACAACAAGCTATAATAACCATTTTCCATAGTGCAATAATCAATAATTATTACTTATGTGTTTACGATGCAGCGCACTGGCCAGTTTGGTACTTTATACATGCCATGCAAGATTCACTCCTTGATGCTTTTCTGTCTTACATTGATTCATGGCATAAAAACACTACAAATCGATTCTTAATAAATGAAATATAAAACCCTTTCATCAGATTTTTTTTCTCAGCACAGCACCCTAAACCAATAAGTATTTTTTTTATATATATAAAATGTGTAAGCGATCTGAAAATGTCACATAAGGATGACAAATGGCAAAGATGTACCTGCTTATTCATGAAGACATAGATGATGGGATTGTACACAGCTGCAGTCTTTGAGAAGAAGGCCGGTATTGAGCCGAGGCGAGGATCAATATAAATTGTGGGACAGGCTGTGACAATAATTGAGAACGCTGCATAAGGCGTCCATCCAACCATGAACGCAACTATCATTACAATGACCATCCTCGCCACCTCTCGGTCAGGCTTACGCGCATTCCCCAGCCTTCCGTGAGTGTTCGATACCTATTAAACATATTAGACTTCTAAGGTTAAATACAGGCCAAGAATAAGTTAACATTCAATGTTAATGTACAACAGAAAACCAAACAGAATCTCAAAAGCTCCATTTATATCTAAAGAGCTACGATAAATCAAGTGAAGATAAGTGTATATTACCAACCTTTCTGAGCTTCTGCATAAGTTTGCCATAGGAGATAATAATCACACCAAGAGGAAGGATAAAACATGTAACGAAAAAGGTGATGATGTAGGTGTGGTCGTAGTAATCAGTTGAGTACCTTTAAAAAAACAGAGACTTTAGACATCCTCAATCTTACCTTCATGTCATATTTATGAGTTGAACGCACATGTATCACCACAAAATTTGAATTATGAGTGGGAAACTGTCAACTTTTGGTTGGTGTGAGAGGGAGAAAAATGAGTTGGAGGTATGTCAGTGAGAAAGCAAGATGGCCGCAATGCACGCTAGGGGTGGGTGATGCAAGATTAACCAAAAAAAAATAGTCAGTTGGTAGCAGTGTTGCCAAATCTTACCAAGAATTGGGCTACTTTAACACTATTTATGCAGATTATTTATGTCCGCGGATTGAAGCTGCCATGAAAACCTGGAATGCAAATTTGACCAGAGGAAGCCCACCAAAACACGTATATTTTACTCTCCAAAACATTTTTTACTGGGGGACACCTTCCAAAATGCAATTAGGCTTGTTTTGAGTAGCAATTGGGCGGGTTTTGTTGTGAAAACCTGGCAACCCTGAGCAATAGAAATTTGGACTACGGTATTGTGTGGTCAAGAAAACGTTGAAATGCAATAAGCAGCGAAAGAGAACTCATTACGTTGTTCATAAAATGCGGGAATACTGAACAAGTTATTTTTGTCGCTTTATATCCCTTGAATGGTTAAATACACACACTTGTTTATGTCAAACGTCCGTTTTTGGAAGTATCCTCATAAAAACAGTAATTTAGGTCTTAAGTAGGGTGGCCACCTGTCCCGCTTTGCATTGTACCACACAGCATTTTCTCCCCTTGTCCCGCACATCGCATATTGACAAAATGTCCTGCATTTTCATCAGTCTGTTGGTTTTTAATTGTCATATTAAGAAATTTGCATGCGTTCTTTGCGTTCTTAGAAACATAAATCGTCGCATTTGATGACGGATGTAAATCAGTGTTTACGTAGCGTAACAGAAGTAATGTATCATTCTCATACGTGTCCCACATTGTCCCACAAAATCACATCTACTGTCCTGCAACAGATCTATTGCCAGGTGGTCACCCTAGTCTTAAGTGAAAGCAAACAGCTGAGAAAGAAAACAAACCTGTAACAGGATATTGAATCTGGGTAGCGCTTAAAGTGACAGCAGTCTAACATTCCTGCAATCTGTCATTTATGTTAATCAAACAACAAAAGAAAGAAAATCTCTCCCTGCTCTTGACTAAATCATTTTTGTAACTTTAAAATGAAGAAATGTATATTTAATTTACATGGTGAAGAACATGTACAATCTTATACAACCTTACAACAACCTTATACAATGAATGTAGCATTTCTTATTTATTTTGTTATTTAGTTTTTTTGTCTGATTGCTTGTTATTAGCTGACAGTTTACTTGTCTTAAGTGAGTAGCTTTTTTGTGATATTGTCACTGGTGACAAGAATTACGAAATTACTATGGTATCAAACATTTTGATATCATGAAGACCTTATTTAAAGCAAAAATAACAATACTGTGATATATATATATATATATATATATATATATATATCATTGCTGTGGAATAAAATTACTTATATTGTGATACTGGATTTTGGTTATATCACCCACCTAGATGCAGCGTCTATAATGATGGAACATTTTTTGAAATTATGTCTTTTTTTTCTTTTATAATGTGTACAAAATATGATTTCAACAGAATATATAATGGTTTAATTTACAGCACCTTCATAAATTAAATAAAAAGGTAAAAAAGAAAAATACACCTGATGCAAATTCCTTATTCATAATTTAAAGAAATGGAGTTAGAGTTTAAAGTTAACTTTTTTTGTGTAGAAAAGGTACATCGCCATCTTGCTGTGATTCGAACACACTTGACTTCACAATTACGACTTCCCAACTAATAAATACAAACTTCCCAGCAGGACTTGAACGCACCATTTCAGTACAAAAACTAGTGTGGAAACAGTGCTTAGGTAATCAATTGTGCAATAATCTTTAACAGTAAGAGCACATGCACATGTTCTGCAGTTGCATAATATGCTTTGTGAAGTGCTTTGTTCGGTGCAAACAAACACTGCAACATAATTGAGTAATAAGCACCTGCAAGCTCAAGGCAGTGTCAAAATATCAGTATAATATATCAATAGAATATCAATAGAAACCAAGACTTGCTGTTTTGCTGTCAGAGATCTCACCTGCAGGAACTACATTACTCTGAACACTTACATGGATGCAACTATGCCCCACATTGGTAAAAATATTCCCCCATCCTTGCTGTTTTCTGTGTCAGTGTGCGTTCCCTATTCAATTTTTCTTGCACTGTTTGTGTTCCAAGGCCAAGCCACAGCCACAACTGTTCTGTGCCTCTTAAAAGCAATTTTTCAAATGATGGCTGCATGGCATCAGCCTTGGGTTTATAAGTGGTTTCTGTTTTTTCTGTCACAATATAACACTCAGAAAGAAGCCTTGACTTGAACTCCTTGTCTGTCTCCAAATTATGCCACTTTAAGGAACACGTGCAAGGCACATTAGTATTCATCAATAGGATCATATGGTGTAACTGTGGATGTTGTTCTGTTAATACATGACCATGACAGAAAAACACAGATAGAGACTGAAAGACTGTGAGCTAGAGAGGATAAGCAGAGTGAGTGAATAAAGGAAGAAGCTCACCAGTTGGGTTCACAGGTGGTGCCAATTTTGCTGACTGTATAACTGTTCCAGCCAAGTACTGGAGGGATTGTCCAGATGAAGGAGAAGGTCCAAACAAAAATAAGCCCCATAGCTGCGTGCTTGCCTCCCAGCCGGACATTTTTCAGAGGACGACAGATCACAAAGTAACGCTCAAATGCCAAGATTGCTAAAGACCACAAAGCCACAATCCCTGAAAAACCAAAAAGGTACTCCCATTATTACTGTAACTGTGCCACTGATGTAACATGTACCTGTACTGATATTTAACAGGAAATGAAAACAGAAGTTCTGCATAACTTTAACTGTTAAAATGAATTCATGTTGCTTCAGCTTGCTTTTCAGAAAATCAACTATTTTACATAAAAGGCAATGAGTATCATGGGAGACAAGAACAACTAATGGATGTTTACTTCAGGCTCAAAACCTTAATTACCTGATTGCAGGTAACTGGAAGCGATTAAGCCACTGCATAAGAAAAAATCATGCTTTGGTGAATCACAGTTATAAGGTAAAAAGTAGAAATTATGACTTGAGAAATCTTGAGAAATCTCAGCATGAAAAGTTGACTTTTGTCGTAATTTCAATTATATCTCACAGGTATGATTTTGGATCTCATCATTTCTACTTTTTATGTCATAATTATGATTCACCAAATTAGCCCAGAAATGGGCTAATTAGTTAATTAAAACAAAGACAATATGCATGAAATCAGGGCTTTGCATAAACTCTTCTATTTAGTTTTAACATTTACTCAGTATAACTAAAAAGTATCTTTTTTTGTAAGATTGGATGGATGGATGAAAATGGATCAAAATTTGTCATGGTTTATTACAATACATATAGCTGAACTATCTTTTGTAAAACAACAGTGAATCGTATATCTCAACAAGTACTGGTGACAAATTGCACGTTACTAATAAATCTACTGGGAGAGAAATAATAGTAAGAAAATAATACTAGTAAAACTAGAAAAGGCACCAGCAACAAGTGGAATACATACATTGTCACTGGGAGTGGCTAGTAGAAAAGGAAGTACTAATAAATAAATAAAATACAACAAATTGTATTAGTAACATAAAATATGTAGTACTTAGATTAAAATAATAAATAAATGTTACACGTCTTGGTATAGTTATGTAATAACTCACCGAAAAAAGTGACAGCGAATCCCTCGAGCACACACGCCCAGACGCCCAGGAAGAAGTAGCCTCTTGAATTAGTTAGAAAACTTATAGTGCCTCCTGTCAGCGAAACTAGAAAATCAGCAACAGATAAATTAACAATGATGTAATTCAACGGTTTCCTTAACTGTTTGAATCTAAGCGTCACGAGCATAACGGTGAAGTTCTCTGTTATAGACAGTGAAGTCACTATGAACATCAGACAGGCGAGGAAAGTGTAATTCCAGGGCGCAACAGACTTCAGGGGACCCGAGAACGGATCGTCCGGTGTGGTGATGTCGGTAGACTCGGTGACTGAAGACCCAAACGATTCCATGACAGCGACTAGGGCGGGCATTGGGATGAAAGATCAGGAAAAAAGTCATAAAGTCATCACTGGGGAGCTTCTTGAAAGTCCAAGACAGGTGTTTTTATATTAAAAGACAGAGAATTTGCGCACTGTAAAAATGTCAGCTTAAAAATAATTACATGAATTCAAACACACACATAGTCTAGATAAATATAAAATTAATGTGTGCTGTAAACGTTTTTTCTTAATTATTTATATTTTTTTCAATTTTGGAAATATTACAATATTTTCTAGTAAAGCAATCCACTTGAGGAGGCAGAAGTCCATAAGAGTGCTTTTGCGTAAAGATTGAATTAAACGCCACAGGTCCGCTCGCTTTGCGTCCACAGTTGAGCATAAGCATGTTCATGCTGTTCTCCTTTATATACAGTCTGTCAGCATGGCCATCTCAATCCCTCGAGGTAATGAGAAAAGTCCTTTTCCAAGTTTACCGAGACATTTCAGAGGGGCGTCACACGCGTTGCTCTCTTAAAGGTGCACGCAGTCGTATTTTTGCTAATTATAAAGTTATAAAGAAAATTAATTATTAAAAAACTGTCATTAAAATAATATACACTCACCTCAGATGAATCTCCAGGCATATAATTCTTCTGGAAAAAGATAAAAAGCTAAAAGAAAAGGCTATTTTATTCTACACGAATTGGGTTACCCCCTCATGGGCACCTTTATATTTATATCACATGACCAGTTGTGTCATTACAACCAAAGGTGCAAAAATGGGCTACGCAACGTCATAGGGGTGCAACTCGAAATCGAACCAAGAGGGGCGTCGGATGGCAGTCTTCTGCTTTATCTACAAAACAGTATAGGGTTTACTCTTGTCATTGATTATTTTTAAAGGAATAGTTCACCTAAAAAGTAAAATTTGCTAAAATGTACTCTCCCTCAAGCCATCCAAGAAGTAGATGAGCTTGTTTTTTCATCAGAATATTTTCTGTAAAGCTGCTTTGCAACGATTTGTAAGTGCTTTACAAATAAACTTGAAGTGAATTGAATTTATGATTGAATTTATTGAATTTGGAGAAGTTTAGTATTATATCACAAGCTCGCCAAATGAATGGGGGCAGTCAGAATGAGAGTCCAGTTGATAAAAACATCACAATAATCCACAAGTAATTTACAGGACTCCAGTCTATTAACGCTGTGTGAAGTCAAAAGCTACATGTAAGGAACAAATCCATCAAGGCGATGTAACTTTAAACCATAGTTTCTGAACAAAATACCATTATCCAGAATAATACTTTCTCCAGTGAAAAAGTCAATCTCATGTTGTCTGCTCACATCAAAAAACACAATTTTTTAAAAAACACTTCAGCTGTTTTCACATTTAAATTGTTTGATATGTGCATATTTCTCTCCTGATTAAGATGAAGACTTATTCACTAGAGATATACTTTTCACTGCAATTTTACTGATTTAAGACTCAGCTGAAAACAAAGGTTTAAAATGTCTTAATGGATTTGTTTCTTACAAACATGCAGCTTTTCACCTCACAAGATGGTGGACTGGAGTCATGTGGATTACTTGTGGATTATTGTGATGTTTTTATCAGCTGTTTGGACTCTCATTCTGACGTTACCCATTCACTGCAAATGATCCATTGGTGAGCAAGTGATGTAATGCTAAATTTCTCTAAATCTTGGATGAAGAAAGAAGCCCATCGACATCTCGGATGGCCTGAGAGTGAGTAAATGTTCAGCAAATTTAAATTTGTGTAAACGCCTTTAATGTAAAAAAATCGGTTTGAAAAAATTCACTGCATATTTTTGATCTGCTAAATATTTTGACACAAGAGATTATTTGATGAAAGTATGTCCAAATGATCTTCTCTCTCTCCTTTTCATGGCTCAAACGGACAAGAGGGAAAATACCACGAGTGATTCATCTGCTACGAGATTAAACCACATAGTTATCTGTGCAGATTTCCTAGAAAGAATAATTAAGCAAAGTTGGAAAATACAAGAAACTGACATAATGTCCATTTCAGAAGTGTCTTGTCTGTAACATTCCTTACTGTCGTTCCTATTCAGATGCTTCAGATGCTTAGAAACAACATAATGCCACAGCCCTTGCATATGTAAGCAATTTATGCATCCTTTGAGGATTGATCAACACTATAGCATGTGAAATTGATTTACTTGCAGGTCTTAAAATGAAATTCCACAGGGCCGCAGGCAAGACAGAAAAATACAAGTATTCAATTGTTAAGACTAATTGCTGTTTTACTGTAAAGAAAGGGTCAATTGATCATGAGCAAATTTAATTAACTTGAGCCAGGTCTAAGTAGTGCAAGGTTGCTTTGAGGATGGATCCTTCTCTTTGAGGATAGATTATTTTTGTGTGTCTGCCACAGTCATCGACTTTTTTGATTTCCTGTGACACTAATTTCATTCTGTGCCTAGTCGCTTAGTGACGTGCCCAATTGAGTCACACGGATCTCTAGACCTTTTAACACATAATGGGACACGTCTGATTTTTTTTGCACAGCTGCAGATTCTTGGTAGCTGTGGCATTAAAATGACCCTAGTCCTGCTGAGCAGTTAAACATTCTCATTTACCTTGGACACTCTTATCTGTATTCTGGCTCAGCGTTGTAGATGACAGACTGTCTGTCATATAAGCACAACCTAATTAATACCAGCACTTTTAAATGGTGGCATTACCATGATGCTCTGGTTAATGGATTAGTGTGATGTCTGGAATTGACCCGGAGTGATTTATTAATCACTTATTTCCTTTTATGTTTTTACCTTTTTTGGTGGCATTTAGTGACAAGTGGTAGCTAATTTTATTGCTGTTATAGCGGTTGTCACATAAAACAAACAAAACATTTGTAGCTTAATGGTAGTGCATAGGTCTAATGTAACCTTTACAAATCCAAGCGACATTTATTGAGCAGAAGCCGTATTGGAGTCATAAGCGAGCTGAGTGTGAGAATTTCTGTAAACACAGTGATTGTCAGTCAACCTTTCCCACTACAGAATTATTACACATACAATCCACAGTTGTTTGGCCTTTCTACCATAAAGATGAACCATGAAAAATGTCAGCCCATCTTCCAGGAAGACGACTGATTGAAATCTTATTATCTTGTGAATTCTTGTTGACTTAATATAGGATACAAGCCAATCACAAAAGCAATTATTTCCTTGACCAGAATGTGTGATACAAGATGTTATTTTAACTCCATTCAAGATGAGCAGTTCAGCCTGAGGATAAATGCTTTAGCATTAGATTGATGGGATGGGGTATATTTAGCACGGATGTAATGTTTGAAATAGTTCTTGGAAAAATGTTAAGACCTCAGATGTTGTTATAATCATCATGTGGAAGTGGGCAGCCATCCTTCCAGGGACCCCATCTGCCCCCCAAGCCCTAAATTGCCCCTTCCCATCTGCCTCATTCTGCCCCCAGCTTTCTTCTGATTTCTCTCTGTATCTAGACGACCAAGTCACAACTTCAGAAATGTCTGAGGCTAATTTAATCGTAATAATATACATTACAATCTGTGTAATACTTGGCGGTCTTGGTGTTTTACTTCGGTGTGACATGCTGTTCTGCATTTATAAGTATTTTCCATGCAGTTTTATGACTTCATATTACTCATACTTTTAAAAAGTAATTTATACCACAGTACAATTAAAAATAAAACTAAAGACAACATGTGACCAGTGTTGTGGGTAGCGCAAGTTACGTAATCAGATTACTTTTTTCAAGTAACTACTTAAGTAACACATTACTTTTAAATTTTCAAGAAAACATCTGAGATACTTTTTCCAATAAATAATGCCAGTTACTTTGTTTTCTCATTTATTCGTTGACAGCTCTCCTGTCTCCATGTTGAGGCCACTTACTTCAGGCTTATTTATTTCACTTTTGGTGAGAAAAGGCCTTTACAGTTGCAAGAAATATAACTTTTTGTTACTGTTGTTGAAAATAAATAGGCAAGCCCAGTTCAGGTGACAACAAGCAACAATAAAGTAATGTAACATTACTTTCCATAAAAGTAAATAAGTAATAAAATGAATTACTTTTTTATGGAGTAACGTGATATTGTAACGCATTACTTTTAAAAGTAACTTTCCCCGCACTGATTGTGATAGTGGAAAGTTTACAGATTTACCGTAAAATATACTTTCCTTATTTTAAACAATTTTTTTTTAATTTGAGACTGGATCTCTTCAAGGCTCGAAATATTTGGTTTTACTTTACAGATTTTTGATGGTGTGAACCAAGTAAACGTAAGTCATAAAATAACAGCATCCTTTTACAATGATGTCGTTTCCTTTGCCACTAGATGGCGCCATGTGTTAAATCTTTGCTGGTCATTACATAATATTCTACATTTGACATCCAAGGATCCAAAACGCCTCGAGAGTTCTGGACGCATTAGTCATCACGAAATCTGGTCTGAAATTATTTTCAATGTTGCTACACACAGTGCAGATTCACTTCATATAGCCAAAGGCTACACTCCCAACACTCAGCTTTTGAAAGGTTCGTTCATTTTGGTCACGTTTTTTAATTGATTCAGTTATTGGGTTACTCATACACAATTCGTTTTGGAATCAACGAGCTGTTTTGCTGTTTGTTTAAAATGTGTATTTGTAAATGGCAATGGTATATCACGAAGTTTTCACCTCTCACTCAACACTGCACCCCGATCAAATCAGTTTCCTTTTTATATGGAATAAACGTAACAGGCTTTTAAAAACATTTGTCATGAAGTGCTTTATTTGAATTCTGAAGAAGAAAATTATGCACCAACAATGGTTCAGTGTTAAATTGGAGAGATTAGTCAAATCAGCATGATTCACGGGATATTAATCTACGCATTTTACCAATTTGAACCACTTGTTAATACATGTTAAATAAGGATTAAATCCAAAACAATATTAGAGGGCAACTGCTGAATAACAGTGAAAAAGAAATATTTTGTTATTGCTTCATATGGCTGCTCGTTAAAGAGCCACTGAAATCTTCAGTCATTCCCATTTCTGAAAGAGAAAAATAGTATTTAACTTGCTAAGAATCACATACATTTCAGTTACTAAAAAATAAAAGGAAACAAATCAACTATTATATAATTCACCCTTTAATCGCAGATATGCAAGATGACCCAGCAGTGAGAGAAGATAGGAGTCATCTATGGAATAAGAAAAGAAAACAGACCACTTTAGGAAAAAACACTGCAAATATTAACAAAAATTAATCACCAGGAAAGAATAATAATAATGATCGCAATATAAGAATAGGATCATTTCAGATTATTCCTTAATATTGGATTTTAAGGAATAATCTAAAAATTCCGTAATAATAATTATAATTAGTCTTTATGAAGTCATTATAAATGCTTTAAGAACTGACTGTATGAAGATGTTGGTAAGCTTGAATTTTCATTCCACATGTCTCTTTTGCCCGTTGCTCTGTGTCTTACATTAAGACTTCTGTGAGCATCTTAAAGAGGAGAACCACAACATTATCACAATAAAACCTGTCCTTGAAATACACATTTGCACAGTATTTTTAACTTCTAATTGTTTGAATGCAACAAACTTACAAGGTCCTAGTAGGTAGCCAGCACTGTTCAGAGTCCATCCTTTTTTTTCTGGATACTGTGGGATTAACAGAGAGACCCATAAAAGACATGACGACAAATCAATCATCTTGTTGTGCTTTAGAAGAGGTAATATAAGATGTACCGTGAGGGTCATGCCATGGATCCTTGACAGATGTGCAGTAAAGACACAGAGTGAGATACAGAGTAGAGCACAACTCATCTGCATCTGTTAAAAAGACAGTAGACTACATGTAACGTATACATTCATATGTATGCATTGTAACAGAAACAATATTCATTTTAAAACAATCCTTATTTATTATTTTTCTTTTTTTTTTAATTATTGCTGTTGTATGTATAGGTTGTAATAGGTGTTTACCGGATCACATTAATCTTAAAGATGACATTAGAAATGAATCAGTATTTGTAAATAAATAAAACTCACCAATGTGAAACAATAAGCCTGACAATACTTTTTAAAATTTAAACATTGCTAAATTATATTTAAATAAAAGATCACATTTTTCTTTCAACATTTTTAAAAGTCATTTAATTTGAAATATCATTTGTTAGCTTTTTCCTCCTTGGATTTTAATAAAACATTATATCAATAAATTATAGTAATAATCAATAAATATACATGTACACTCCTAAAAATAAAGGTTCTTTCTTATATGATTCCATGAAGGACATTCAACATCCATGGAATCTTTCAACTGCGTAAAAGATTATTTAGTACAAAAAGGTTCTTCAGATTATTAAAATGTTATTCACACTAAGAAAATTACTGATCTTTAGGGAGTCCAAAATGTTTTTTCTATGCCACTTTATTTTTTAGAGTGTACGTATATTTGTATTGTTATCATTTAATTTAATTAATTGTATCTCTGATGTTTTACCTGTAGCTGTAACTTTACAGACACAATGAAAATCATACAACACAACACAGATAATGCTTACCTTAAAAGAGAACAGTTGCTGTTTATAAATATTTATAAAAAAAAAAACCCAGATTCCAGAAAAAAGAGACAGTCGGTAACCTTCAAATAACAGGTTTGCTGCAGGTGTGTGTCTGAATAATGGACAGTCTGTCTTTTATACACCCAGCGCCATACAGCATATTAACATAATGAAAGTCTATTAGTATGGCATTCATTTGTTCATTTCTCATAATTACTGGTGCTGTTTACAGAGACGGGAGAGAGAGAGGAAGGACAGAGAATGATGAGACAGAATTAATCAGACAGTAAGCAAGGTTACGTGGTACAGGAGAGGAGAAAGAATAGTGCCAAACATCCAAAAAAAAACGATAGATATAGTGTAGATCTATCTAGCTCTAGCAGTCCATCCTTCTGTCTGTCTGTTTATCTGTTTGTCTATCTATCTGTCCTTCTTTTGGACATCTCTATCTATCTATCTATCTATCTATCTATCTATCTATCTATCTATCTATCTATCTATCTATCATCTATCTGTCAGTCTGTCTATCTATTTGTCTGTGCTTCCGTCGCCCAACCATCCATCCATCCATTTATCTAGCTGTTGGACTTCTATCTATCTATCTATCTATCTATCTATCTATCTATCTATCTATCTATCTATCTATCTATCTA